>JASSUY010022701.1:0-29192 GCA_032466535.1 Forpus xanthops
TAAAAGTCTGTGAGGTTACTGAGGAAGACTCTTTACTTCATCCCGAGACCCCTGCCCGAGACCACCAGGAGGCAGTGTGCATATGGGAGGGACTTGTGGAACTCAATATAAACCAAGAGCATGTGTTAAGAGGTGTGCGTGTTGGTGTAGAGGAGACTCCCCGCGCACCCAGCGCTTTTTGCTTATCTCTATTCAATAAAATTAAAAAAAACTGCAAAGTGAGACATTTATCACAATAATTTTCTAGGTATGTAGTTAAAGAGTTTCTTTTCCTTTTGACATAGAGGGGATCTTGGAGAACTCTGTTCTTAATGTATGCTTTTCAGTTGGATGCAAAGGAAGGGACTGGGAATCCTGCTCAAATAGGAGAGTTCAGTTAAGCGCAGTGGCTTGCTTGTATTTTGACTTTCAGGAGACAGAATATTTTAGTCACAAGATACTTAAAACAATTTTGAGGACTGTAAAATTCAAAATAAAGCTTTCATGCATATTGTTTTTAAAGCTATAAGCAATAATATGCAATTGTCCACAATTTTTTATCTACTTAAATACATTCTGGAAGCAGACTTTAAAAGGGTATGCTGCTTAAAATCATGTGGATTATAGTCTTGAAATTATATTCAAATTCATTGAATACAAATGAAAAAATAGAATAAAGCCTCAGCATTTAAATATTAAGACCAAATTTAAGTCTTATGGGTTTTGACCTTTCTTCTAAAAGTGCTAATCCACATCCTGTCCCACTATGAGTAATGAGTAAAGTAAATCTTGGATAGGTTCTCTGCCCTATTAATGATTTATGATAATAAACATTTTTTTATAAAATGGTTAAGTCCAAGAAAAAATGAGTAGTTAAAAAATTACCTTGAGGTTTCTTGCTAGAATTGCATATCTTCTGATTCCAGATTTATATTTTTTGTTTAATTAAAGGGGGTCATGATAACCTGAAAGGCAGCACATTCTGTTTACTGATTATATTACAAGGAAAACATTTACATGTTTTATACTGAACTAAGCAAATTACATAGAACAATAAAGTGTACCAAAAATGCCACTTTTCAGTTAAATGCAGATGTGCTATTCTTCAAAGGGAAAAAAAAACCCCGTATAGGCAAAATTTATCAAATGCAGGGAACTTTTGTTTCTTTAAACTATTACATTGATAATTAGCCTATCACAAAGAAAAAGAAAGTGAAAAAAAAAAAAACCCAACTTTTATTATTCTGATATTTTCAGTACCTTGACTTGTCTCACCTACAGCAAGAAAGAGTTTAAAATGTGACAGCTTTGAATTTGCTCTGTGTTTCTTAAGAATTCTTCAGATCCCAGATTGGCAAATGGGAGAGGAAAGACAAGAGGTGAAATGGCAGGGCAGTATCAGCAATTCAATTTGATTTTAAATTCCAAAAAGCTTTTCAAAATCAAATAAAATTCAGGGGGAAAAATAAGCATAAGAATCACCAGTAATGAAAGTAAAGAGAAAGAACAAAGTAATTGTTTTTCACCAGGTTTTAAAGCAAAGCAATAACAAAGAAAATGCTGCAACTTAGAAAGTTATTTGCCATTGTGATGATTCATTTCTAGCCTGTAATAGGTTTTATTTCCCTGCTTTGCAGTAATGCACTCATTACATGCCCAATTTAGCGCAAGGTTAGCCACAGAATTCTTTATAAATACAAAACAGTCACTCTTCAGCTCATCTGCAAGGCTACATCAGCGTGACAACCCAGACAGTATCAGTGCTGCACAACAACAAAATGTGGACAGTTGTCTCATACTGTCTTATAGCTGCAAGAGCAGCTTAAAATGACAAGAGTTCATTGTGTAATGGCTTGGTCCATATTCCAGGCCTTTTGGAGTCAGCAGTAAAGTGCTCATTGTCTTGAATGAGCTTACTGTTTGATGCATGTTTTTTTCAAATGCATGCTCTGTATAATGAGGAGTATTGTAATAGCAACATTAATTTGATGGAGGTCTATGTTCTATTACATGTCATGTTCTGGCATTCCAAACACGTCTCACTCCAATCACTTTACTCATAGGAGTAATTGTCAAGACCATTCTGGTCTAGTAAAGCTTTTACACATTTCTTGCGTCATATAAAAGGCATAGGAAAGTTGCATCCATTTAAGGGAAAGAAATAACATCAAAGGCATGTGAGATTGGCACTAGCTAAACCAATTAGTAATTTGCTACTATAAATTCTTAGCCATTTAGTGATTTCTGTTACTAACATAATTTTTTAGAAAAGGAAAGATGACAGAACTTGCAAACCCGTATTTTGAAGTAAAGTCCTGAGGAAAGTTCTCATGTAACTAATGTGGGTACCTGTCATGGGTTCATCAGTAGCAGCCATTTTTCTCTTTCTTGGTAGCTGGTGCAGCACTGTGGTTTTGATTTTGGGCCTGGGAACAGCATTGATAACATCAGTGTTCAGTTACTGCTTGCTAATGTTTAGGCAGGCCAAATGACTTTCTGAGTCTCATGCTCTGCCAGGGAGGAGGGGAAGCCAGGAGGAAGCAGAGACAGGACACCTGACCCAAACTGACCAAAGAGGTATTCCATACCACAGCACGTCATGACCAGGATGCAAAAACAGAGAATAGAGACCCGGAAGGGTGGGGGTGTGCTGCTTGGTCAGGCTGTGTATAGGTGGTGAACAATTGTATTCTCTTTCCTTGTATTTCTCCTTTCATTATTATTATTGGTGGTAGCAGTAGTGATTTGTGTTATACCTTAGTTACTGGACTGTTCTTATCTTAACCTCTGGGAGTTGCATTCTTTTGATTCTCCTTCCTATCCCTCTGGGAGTGGGCAGGAGAAAGAGGGGGAAGTGAGTCATAGAGAAAACTGAGTGGCTGGGAGGCTTAAACCACAACAGTACCTGTCTTGAATTCCAGAAATATAGTGAATTTTCTATAGAAAATGCTTCTAGTATTCTTATAGATCATGGATATGGCTTTGATATCCATAGAAAGGAAAGCTTTGGCTTTTACGTTTAAGTGCCTAAAGTAGGCAGACAGCAATTACTTCAAGCAGGTTTTAAAGGCATCTCTGCCTTACTGTGTTGACAACCTACGAAACTTGCACATTCATTTCTATTGCACTCTTCTTTAGGGTCCATTAAACTACAGATGAAATCTGTGTATATTTGCAACCACATCCAAACCACCACGTTTTGTCAAGTGAGTAGATACATGATAACTCACTTACAAGAAGTTATTAAAGAAACAATTGAAATGTATGAAATTCCTGTTTCAGGAAGCTTTTAAATCACCTGCTTTTTACAGACTAAAAATCATATTTTGCATGTGTATCAACCAGTAAATATGAAGAAAGCAGCATGTATTTTTAGAGATGGAAAAAAAAAAAAACATCCACCAAAAAGCATTATTAAATATGTCACACAAAATAATAGTCCAGAAAATATTTATATTTTACTTCTAATATGCCATTTCTTGCTACTCTAAAATTCTTTCTTACACCACTTTTGACTTCTAAGGATTGCATAATGAAGCAATAACATGAGGAAGAGGAAACAATCTATCACTCTTGACATGCCATCGTCAAAACTGAACAGACATATTTTCACCTCTAGGATACATTAGTGATGAAAATATAACACTACTGAAGTTAGCGGCAGAATTTGACCTGAGTTCAGCAGAACTGAGGTTTCATCTCAGGGTTTCTCTTTTTAATTACATCTCCATTTTCTGCCCTCAAAGGATAATATTAAGATATACAAGCATTTATTCATTCTAATAAGCAGACCAGGAGACCAGACGATCTGGCATCTGAAAAGTATTATGACTAGTGGATGCTTGTTTCCAGAATATTAATTACTGAATTAATATTTTGATTCCAACAAAACCAAACAGGTTAGGAGCATTCTCTTTGAAGCTTATTTTGTTTCTGCACAGTAAAGCAGATGGAAGAGATATTCACCCCCCTCATCACTAAACAGGAAGATGGGGTCTTATTTTGATAAGCCGACCAGCTGAAGCTGAGAGCTTCATCAAGAACATATTCTAACTTCTGGTATCATTTCTTGAACAACTCACAGTTTTGTGCATTGTGTCTCTCCCTAGTTTCGGAGGCTGCTGTCCACTAATTTAGAGTGGATGCAGTTTGAAAAGTAAAATGTCTCTCTAATAAGAGGCTGCAAAGTCATAGCAAATAAACATAATCTACAGTGAACAAAATGACAGATCTGGTACCAAGTACACCTTTGTAGAAAGGTACTATCTCCTAAGTAGTTGTCTATGGATATCTCCTGCTACTTTATGAAGCCTTTTTGCAGCAGCTTAACTATAAAATAAAATGATTCTAACATCATTTATTGAAATGAAAACCAGAGGTGATGGTGATCCAATCAGCTGCACAAAATTCGCTGAATCATCTGCAGGCACATTAGATCCCTGACTCTAGGCATCAAGTATATAATGAAATCAAATAATGGAACACAGAGGACAGGAGCATTATGTGCAGCTTTGATTCTTTCCCTTAATTCCACTTTAGTTGCCATTCATATGTATTAAACACAGTCATTCAGGTTTTCACAACAATCAATATTTTCATATAAATTAAACCTGTATCCCCCAAATTTCAAAGCTTTTAAAAGGAGTGGACAAATAACTAACTGTTAATGATCTTCTCAGCAGTGAAAAGAAATTGCATTAACAGGTATGCCATGAGAAGAAGCACAATAAATTTTTGGACTATATGGCTAGATTCAAGACATTGTGAAAGAGGATAATAATGATTTTATGCTGTATAGCTATAGGTGGTTTTCTATGATGGGGCTATGGAACTGATGTACAGGGGTAGAGCCGTTGATGTCATCTACCTGGACTTGTACAAAGCATTTGACACTGTCTCACATGACATCCTTCTCTCGAAGTTGGAGAGACATCAATTTGATAGGTGGACCACTTGGTGGATAAAGAACTGGATGGATGACCGCACACAAAGAGTTCTTCTCAATGGCTCAATATCCAGCTGGAGATCTGAAATGAGTGGTGACCCTCAGGGGTCGGTGTTGGGACCAGTCTTGTTCAACATCTTTGTTGGTGACATGGACAGTAGGATTGAGTACACAGTATGTTGATGACACCAAGCTCTGTGGTTTGGTTGATACATTGGAGGGAAGGAATGCCATCCAGAGGGATCTTGACACTTGTGAGGTGGGCTGATGTCAATCTGATGAAGTTTAACCATGCCAAGTGCAAGGTCCTCCACCAGGATTGGAGCAATCCCAGTCACCCATACAGGTTGGGCAGAGAAGAGCTTCAGAGCAACCCTGGAGAGAAGGACTTGGGGGTGCTGGTTGATGAGAGAATGAACATGAGTTGGTAGTGTGCTCTTGCAGCCCAGAAAGCCAACTGTATCCGGGGCTGCATCAAAAAGGAGTGTGACCAGCAGGTCGAGGGAGGTGATCCTGCCCCTCTACGCTGTTCTCGTGAGACCCCACTTGGAGTATTATGTGCAGTTCTGGTGTCCTCAACATAAAAAGGCCATGGAACTGTTGGAACAAGTCCAGAGGAGGGCCACGAGGATGATCAGGGGACTGGAGCACCTCCCCTATGAAGATAGGATGAGAGAGTTGGGTCTGTTCAAGCTGGAGAAGAGAAGGCTACATGGAGACCTCATAGCAGCTTTCCAGTATCTGAAGGTGGCCTATAGGGATGCTGGGGAGGGACTCTTCATGAAGAACTGTAGCGACAGGACAAGAGGTAAGAGGTTCGAACTTAAACAGGGAAAGTTTAGATTGCATCTGAGGAAGAAATTCTTTACTGTGATGGTGGTGAGGCACTGGCATGTGATGCCCAGGGAAGTTGTGAATGCTCCATCATTGATGGTGTTCAAGGCCAGGTTGGACATAGCCTTGGGTGACATGGTTTAGTAGGAGGTGTCCCTGGGCATGGCAGGGGGGTTGGAACTAGATGACCTTAAGGTCCTTTCCAACCTTAACTATTCTGTGATTCTATGATTCTATGGTTCTATGATGCATTGTCACATAAGGTGAGCAATCTGGATTAAAATTTACATGTGTGACTGCACACTGCAGCTGGGAGTTTTTCTTAAAAACTGTAGTCTATACTCACACATGAAATTTCTTGGGACATCTCTGTTACTCTTGAGGTTTCAACAGCTTAAGTTACCAGTCAACATCTATTCTGTGTTTGTTATGATTTCATGTCTTAGCATTTTAGTCTCCTTTGACCTACAGTGTTTCTGCAGGGTTTTTCTCTATTCTTGAGGAACATCATTGGCTGACAGCGCAAGTCCACATTCTCTCTGACATGAAACATAATTTCCCTTCTTTGTAAAGCACTCTCTATATTGCTCATTACTTGTTACTTTCCCCATCTTGGATGCTGTGATGGGGGTTTTTAATTAGCCCCACAAAGAGTGGTGCTAATGCCTACAGACAATAATTTGGTTTTCAGTCAAGTTTAGTAGCAGCAAAATTAAACAGCCCTATGAGATATGTACATTTCACATGAGCACCACTTAATTTTCTAGTTTACGGAATTAAACCAAAATTTTCTCCCAGATGGCGAAGCTAGCCTGATCTATATGTCATTTTGACCCATTTTCTGGGCTTATGTTGACGATGTGTAGTTCCTACTCACTTTTAAGCTGACAATATAAGTTCCAGTCCTGCAATTCATTATTTGTGGGAACAGAAACACACTGATAAATGCTTTTTCTTCAACAGATTTTGTTTTCCTCCACTCTCCTCTGTCTTGGACTTCTGCTCCTGCTCTGAATTTCTCTGTGAAAGAATCTGTGTATCCTTCCTGGTTGTATGGATTTGAAATAAAAAAAAAAAAAAATAAATAATTCTTAGGATGTAGTTTATCCAGCTTTATACTCTACAAGTCACTTGCTTGAGGGTTTCCCAACAACAGAACATACCCTCAGGCTACTTTGTCAGTCCAAGAGCCTCTGGATAATAAGTGTAATCAACTCTACTTAAACTTATTTTCTGAAATATGTTTCAGGTACATGTTTTGTCAGAACTCCAGAACCTGGTATGGAGTTTTACACTCTAAAGCTGGCAGTGTAAGTATTTGCGAACCACCTATGATCTGTATGTAAGGCCATTATTCATATTTGGTATGAAAATCTGCATGAGTATCTATATCTCATATTGTAGGGTTTGATCTGCTGAATATTAATAACCCATATAAACTTTGTCCCAGATTACTGTTGAAAGATTTATACAACTCTTCTCTGGAGCAACAGTATGTGAGTATGCCTATACTCATTTCCAGTCACTTCCCATTTTGCGCTTTTGTAATGGACTTCAGAACTACCATAAAGTCTCTGAATGCCTGAAGTAAAGGTGCTACAATGCATTCCAGTTCAAGGTACAAAAAGTATGTGACACGCCTGTTTGAAGTTTAAATATGAATTTAAATATCTGGAGGCAGTGGTGTACATGACCATCTAAAAATTTGAGTTTGGCTTATGTTTTCTTCTTAGATGTCTTGTAACCCTGGTGAGGTTCTATATTAATGGAAGACAAGAGTAAGTAAAGGAGAAGAAATCTTTTTATGTTGTAACTTGCTGGAGCACAGATCTGTGTTTGGATATACTCAGTATGTTTTTTGTCCTGAGGGACATTCTTGTTGATGTAGAATGCTGGTAAGAAAATGTCGAGACTGTGATGGAGATTGGAAACGAAAAATAAAACAAAAGTTTCATTTGTTTTAAATTTTGAAAAACACCATTGTAATCCTCCTGCGTGTTAGCTGTTGTTTAGTGTAAAATCATTCATTCTCTATGTTGATTTTATGTACTTATGCTAAGCTATGCTCTTGTAAATGCTTGTTTTCTAACCCAGTGCAGCAAATTTCTAGTTGTACATCCAGTGTAGTACTACAAGTATTAGTATTCAGGAGTTACCTTCACAGAGTATCATTCTGTCATGGGCTCAGCAGCAGCAGTCATTTTTCTCTTTAGCTGGTGAGCACTGTGTTTTGGATTTTCAGCTTGGGAGCAGTGCTGATAACACCAGTGTTTATAGTTATGGCTTAGAATGTTTATGCTGGCCAAGGACTTTCTGAGTTTCACGCTCTGCCAGGGAGGAGGGGAAGCTGGGAGGAAGCCTGGAGGAAGCAGAGAGAGGACACCTGACCCAAACTGACCAAAGAGGTATTCCATACCACAGCACGTCATGCCCAGGATGCAGAGATGGAGAGCAGAGACCAGGAAGGGTGGGAGGAGCACTACATGTCGTGGCTTGGTAGGAGGTGAAGATCTGTTGTACTCTTTTTCCCTGTATTTCTCTTGTATTATTATTGGTGGTAGCAGTAGTGATTTGTGTTATACTTTAGCTACTAAACTGTTCTTAACCTGTGGGAGTTGCATTTTTTTGAGTCTCCTCCCCGTTCTCCTGTACTGGGGGAAGAAAGAGGGGGAGTGAGTAAACAGAACTGCATGAGGGCCTGAAACCACAGTGCATTCAATCTGAAGCACATTAGTGTCAAAGGGTTAAACATTATTCTGAAGAGCTGACAGTTTTGACAGTAGGTGCTCATCAGCAGTTTACTTGCACTACTTTCACTTCCTTGATAAAAAAAATTCTAATGTTTTCTTCTTTTTCACTGCAAGTAAAGTGAATAGCAAAATCAAGTAAGTATATGCCACTTTGTGATAATGCTTGGTGATAAATTGTCAAATTCCAGAGCTGAATTAGCAGAAATATTAAAATTTGGTAGTCTTTTTCAGTGTAATAATTTGAGATGACAAACTACAAGCTCCAGTCCTTACTAGAGCCTCAATGTCTATTTACCTTTTAAAGTTCGCATTTCCAAACCAATTGGAATAAAAAATATTTTTATTAGAAGCAGTAATTTTTAATCTGGCAATTTTTTTTTAAGCCAGTCTAGAAGGAAATATTAAGATTTAAATAAAGTTGATTCATCTGCTACTGGTGGAAAGAAGTTTTCAAAGTCTGTATCAAGTGTAAGAATTTTAGATAAATTTTAACATTTTTGAAAATAAACCCCAGTTCAGATTGATTGGTTTGGTGGTTGGTTTCTCCTTCCCTTCTGCTAATCTCAGTGTAAGTAGAAACAATTTCTGATACTATGAAAATCAGAGTGGTTTTGGGTATTCATGCAACACTAGTCACAGAGCTTGCATAGAGTTTTGTATTTTAGGGACTGACATGCATATATAATTCTTTGCACGCATGTGGCTGAAATCAGTCATGTTTAATATTGATATCGCAAGTGTACCCTGATTTCTTTAACACTGATTTTAGACGTATCAAATGGTTTAAAAACATAATTTTAAGGCAGTTCCTTTTTTTTTTAAGCCAGAAGATAACTATAAAGACTTCATTTTTAGACTACTTTAAGAAACTGGAACACAGATTTTTTTTTCCTTCTTTTAAGGAGGAAACAAATTATTTGCTACTAGTAATTTAGCAACAGTAATTTACTCAATCTTTCTTAAAAATGATACTGTCTCCATAATTGCATGAAATATGAGTTGCAACATTTCCAGTTTCTGCATTTCTTAATCCTCATGCAAAATTTATCTCCCCCCAAGTGTACTGGAAAGTTTTTAACTCGAGTAATTGAATTGCTTATATCCAAGATCATTACTTTTGTAGTCCTCTGTGCTTTACAGAAGGATATAGTTTTTTATATTTATTTCATTATCAGGGAAACTTCTAGCAGCTATGGTATTCTTCATTTAGTTTGTAATAATGATACCTACTTTGTTTGTATTGGGAATGCCTGAGCCACTTCCTAGTGAATAACATTTTTTTACCATAAACAGAATGTTGAACAGAACTCTGCAAAGTCTTTTCTGATTTCATCTTCTGTGGGCAGATGTTTAAATGCTACTTTTTCAGACCAAGAAATTATTCTGAAGTAAGGAAATTCACCTAATTATTCTGAAGTATTCCCCCAATAATTGTGTATATATTGAACTGAATCTAATTAAGAAAAGCACTGCACTGTGATTCTGTCTCATGCATGTATTTTACAGGAACACCGTTCTTCATATGAGTATTGACATAAAGACTTTTTTTGTGTGTGGTTGTTGCAATGGATTTGAATGCAGCTGTGAAATGAACATTTAATTAATTTATCTTTTTATCTCTCCAGTAGTTCATGATCTTAAGTCTTCTGTGTGAAATCAAGTGGTTCAAGAGTGAGGTAAAAAATGCATTCTCATTTGCTGCTTATACTTTATTAGAATTAACTTTCTAGGAATCAAGTGGTGTTTATTCTGCCAGATGAGTGCCAAGTCACAAAGTTTCTTGGGCAGTTTGTGTTTATCCAGAATATTGTTTTGAAAATGGTCCCTTATTGGGAGGTTTTCTGACTCTTTTTTCTGCATCATGTTAAGGAGACTAATTCCTGCTCATAGTTATCAATTACATACTTAAGAAACACTTTGTTTTTTGCGAGCAGGAATTACTTTCAAATGAGTTAATAAATACTGCTCATTTATCTGTAAAACATCTACAATAATTGATAAGGGAATGAAAGTTAATAAAAAGGACAAGGATTAAGCCAAAAGCAGATTTTTATTTCCTTTTGCCCAGAATAAATTGGAAAGGTCTCTCTCTGTTGGATATTTTATATTTCCTGCTTACTGTAGTCATTTACTTTCATCTTGCCTTTATTTTTCATTCCAAATAAATAATTATGAATGTGATGCTTTACCATGCTAATGATTTTGGTGCTGTTTCAGATCTTTGATAGAAATAATGAGCAAGGGAAAGAAAAATTGCTATAATGTGTTAGCTGCCTTTGGTAAAATAATCTAATAGGGTTCTTGACGTAAATTTTGATGTAAATTTTAAATTTCAGAAAACTAAATATTCTTTGTTATGTATTGAACATACTATTTATTAATAAACTATTTTTGGAGTAGTTAATTGTTGTCCAAACTGGAACTATTCTATTCTACTTTATCTTGGCACTGGTCACTTATGTTCTATATGTTTTAAGCTTTTAAGTTTAAGTTTCTCTGTGGTTCTGAGATGAATACTACTTAGAAAAAAATGTTTGCAGGTTTGACTGAGAAAAAAAGCACGTGACAGCTTTTGCCTGTTTGCAGAAGCTGAAATTTTTGTCCTTTATTTTAATTTAAAACATGTAGTCAGTATTCTGCTAAGCAAAAGCAAATCTAGATAGCGTTTTAACCATTAAATTTTAGAAGTTATTATTAGAACAATAAAATCAGAAAATAGTTTGCTATCCCGCATTTAATCAACTCCTAAACAAGGTTGTGTGCTGGTGAGGATGAAAACTGAGACATACATAGCAAGCTGACATGAATAGGAGAAAAGAAGAAATAGAAGCTATACTGGGATAGAAGGTATGGGAAGGAAATGTAAGAGGAGTGAAGTAAATGAAGAATATACCAAGGAAGCAAGTGGAAATAGAACTGTGATGCTTTTTGCATGAAATAGAAGCATTCTTTCACTCATCGTGATTTCTGGTTTTCTGACCTCTGAGTTGATCTTGGTCTGCTTTTAGCAATAGCAGTTTAAGGAGGGCATTACAGTTTCTTAATCTACATTAAGAACAGGAGCAATACCGAAAGTTTGGGATTTATGCTGATTACCCCAGCAAATTAAAAAGGCAGCAGAATGCAGATGGTATTCTTTCACAATATGGTGTTCTGCTGTAACAAAATCTGTGATTTGAGGGCAGAGCTTCCTGCTTTCTAGCTTTATTAAACTCTCTTTTTGATGTGAAGTGGTGACTTGCACTAACCACTGGTATTGACACCCCTCCCCCAGGTCAAAGGAGTTGAGTCAGAACTGAAGATGACTGCAATGCTCAAATTACAATCTGTTGAAATAATGAACCACACGATACTCTTGATTCTTAGAGCTTAGATATAAAATTTAATTAAGAAACTATCAGCAGTCTCTTCTGTTTATGTATCTGTTGGTTTCTTTCAAGAACTGCCTTTGGAGACAGAGCTATCAAAGAGTCAGTCATAGAACAGCTAGGGTTGGAAAGGACCTCAAGATCATCTAGTCCCAAACCCCCTGCTGTGAACAGGGACACCCCACACCAAGCCATGTCTCTCCAGGTTCTGTCTAAACCTGCCCCAAACACCGCCAGGGATGGAGCACTCACAACTCCCCTGGGCAACCCATTCCAGTTGCCCACCACCCCTACAGTAAAGAACTAACATGCAATCTAAACTTTCGCTGTTGAAGTTTCAACCCATTACCCCTTGTCCAATCACTACAGTTCCTAATGGAAAGTCCTTCTTCAGCGTCCCTATAGGCCCCCTTCAGATACTGGAAAGTTGCTATGAGATCTCTATACAGCCTTCTCTTCTCAGGCTGAACAGTATTCAACACCGAAGCAAGCAGATTAGAAGGAAAAGGCAATCTCCTGATGGAACACATATGCCTGACTTAAAATCAAAGAAGTAGCACTTCTGCATACGCAGCTTTGAAAACAGTGTTGAATTGCCTTTTTTTTTCCTCTTCTCTCCTAGTTAAGAAAAAAAAAAATATTAAAAAGTAATGTTAAGCTGATTTTCTGTACCATCCTAAGAGATACCAAGGAATTGCTGAATAGTGAAGGAAGCTGGTGTAGCTTCCTATATAGCTGGTATATATATACCTCTCATGGCATAGGACTTATCCTTTATTGAAAATACAAAAAAAGATGTATGGTGTAACTCTCCACAAGTTCCATTTTTATTCACATGGTGGTTGCTATGGAAAATTCAAAGCCTTAAACATGCTTGTCGCATTCAGGCTGAGGTTTGTAAGAAAAAATCATGCACATCTCTTTACAAGCTTTAAACTGTTGCATTTTTCTAATGTAAAGTACATTTCTGAAGCTATAGTTCTTCCAGTACTTCTCACAACATAAAAATAGAGGGATGCTGTTGATAAGTAGAATTGCTGTATACCAGCTTTTATTGGTAAAAACATCAGTAATATGTAGCATCTCATGTTTACATATTTATGAGGAGGTAACAATCACTAAATTATCCATGTAAATGAATTTTTACCTAATTAACAGTGTATTTTTAATACTCTACCTTTGTAGCTGTGTAAGTTACATTTCTCTCCTGATGGGGGGACAAAGAGAGGAATGGGGAAAAGTTTTTTTGATTTTTTTCCCTTTCTTAGTGTTATCTCTTAGCCTGACAGTTGAGCTGCACTAAAAGCTCTTCTGGAATCTAAGTCACGTTTTCTTAGAAGACAAGTAAACCCATTGTAAAAGGCAACTGCTTATAAAAAACCTGAAAACAAGAAGAGTAGAAGAAATTAGGTTTTGCTACAACTTCTAGTTACTCAGGCAGGTAAGTTAGTGTATCGTAGCTTCTGTTTCACACTCTATCTTTTATTTGAATGGAATTTAAATGCTTTTCCATCATTCACACTACTAAAAGTACAGTTCTTGGAAAGATTCCCTTCTCCCATTAAAAGTCCCAATATTGACTGGTGGAATTCTTGCTTTCAGAGCCAACTGGTGTCTCAGACCTGTTTTAGACCACATGACACACAGAACGTGAAAGAACGCTTCATCAAGAGAAATCATTTTATATGCTCGGCCTTCTGAGATTTGAAATCCTTACAGCATTTCTCTCTTTGTCAGTGTGTAACAGAATTAACTGCAGTGGTATATGCAGAGGAACACAGACTAGGATAAAGGCAGAGAAACCTACAAGAATAGCAGTTAAAAATCATGACTCATGGATATTTTGTAATTACCTATTTTTTAAAAAAGTGAGAGGAGTTTGCAATACACTTCAGAGCAAGTTTATTTATGACATCATTGCCTTATGTAGGGTGACATCTAACCTAGTTGAGGATAAAAGGAGATTGCCTAAAAGAAAAGTCACTGCATCGCAGTTGTTCAGATTTTAATTTAGTATTCTTTTACTCTTGAATTTACAGTGCATTGGTGTATTGTGTGTGATGGGCAAAAGAAGAATTAATATTTAAATGGCTGATTTCAGATTTGTATCAGAAAAATAATTTGGTTTCACAGTCAGTGATTTAGTCTTAACTAAATACTTTCTATAGTATTAGGAATAATATGGCAATTGAGGAGCCTTGGCTGATAATTGATTTCAGTAATTTTTTGAAAGCTGTGATAGGGTATTCTGAACCTGAATATCTATGTTGTTGGCTTCAGCATTTGTCATACTGAATTAGAGGCTTTTATATGTGTGTGTGTGTGTGTGTGTGTCTGTATGCATGTTTCCAACCCAGTGTAAACATTTGTCTGAGTAGACTTTCATGCATTCCAGTAGTGCTATATCATGGCAAAGTAATAGAAACTGCAAGTCTCACTTTCCTACTCATCTGCTAATTTTGATTTCATATATATTATTGCTCAGTTTGATATAAATTCTTAAATTTTGAATTATCTAGTGTAGACAATTCTGTAGCTTTTTGTATTTGGAAGACTTCTTGCTCAAATGAGTACTTTTTTTTAATATTTATTATTTTAAACAAGAGCTGACATAAAAGAGAGATTCAATTTGTTTTTTAGTTATTGTATAATTAACAGTTTGAAAGAAAAATCTGATTTCATTATCATTACAGGCAGATGTTTTGGCTAGTAATAAAGAGAGTGGAAGTCACTTTCTTCTCTGTTTTTGTGTACAGCTGTTCACACAATAAATATATGGACACATGTATTTATTCATACACAGTCTGTCTGTGTATGAATGTGTGAATTATTTTGGGTGTGGATTCTGACCTTCTTCATGCTGTCTGTAGATAGGTTATTTTAAGGGTAGTTTCAATGGTAGAAATGTAGGTGCCCTGGAAATTTTATTTCTAAAAGTAGACATACTCCAATGTCACCAATAGGAGAAACAATTCAGCTTTTAGAATTGATGAGTAGAGTGGAGTTTATAGCCAAGAAGTTGTATATGCTCAGAAGAATGCTGCTGTGTTAGGTTGATGCTACTTTTTCTCCAATTATACAGCCCTAAATATATATGCACTGGTTCATGAGGAGGTAATTTGAAGAGCTCTGGTGATATAGTGAAGTATATATGTGTGTTAAGAGTAATAAAATTTTTAGTGGTTATGATGAACTAAATAATAGGAATCTTCAGTGTAAGTTTTTTTTTTAAATTAAAAATTAAAAATGTTGCGCTCTTTCACCTCCATACAAGGAATAGTATTTCCCCACCCAAGTTACGAGGTCTTGCTGTTTAATAAGGATTTTTAAGTGTTAAGAAGGGTAAACAAAGTAGTAGAGATGACTTCTGAACTCTAGACTACCGGTGTATCAAGCCCTGTGCATCTGCTGATAAGCCGAAGGATTTTAAGATAGATTTTCAGATGTTTTATAGAACAGAGATCCTGGTCTTCTCAGCAGTTTCCTTCCACAGTGTTTATTTCCAGTGTGGAGGCTTTCTGATTTTGTAAGTTTGCTGAAATTTTCACTAAGGTTTATATTGTTGTGTGGAAAACTGACACGAAATATTCATATCTTTCATAAGGGAACACTTGTCAGTATGTTTAAGAAAAACAGTTAAATTACAGTAAGTTTTACTTGATATTATTGTGTTACTTCATTGTTGAGATTTTTTTGTGGGGTGGAATCCTGCTTCCTTTCTAGCAAAATTATTTGTTCTTATGGTTAAAGTGTGAGAAACGCAGAATGTAGTGTGGAAATAGTTAGCATAGGTTTCCAGTAACTTTCATCTGTAAAACCAGAATGGTAAAATCTGCCTCAGAATCTGTGTAAGATTCTGTCACTTCAGACAAGAAACAGAAAGCCAAAAACTTATGGGTTATTTTAGTTGCATTCTAATTACAATTTCAGTCATTTTAAATGCCAAATAGTGGGAGGACTGCATAATAAATTGAGATACATGAAGCTAAGAACTTAGTGAAGCTGAAAGATAAATATATTCATAAATGCTCATTTTTCCTATGTTTTGTAAGGCCAAGTGGTATGACCAGTAGTCTGGGAGTAATGAAAGTCTCTAATGAATGCATGTATAGACTCACATCCAGCGCTAGGTCTCAGTGGTGAAGTCATTTGTATGCATTTACTCTATTTTTCTCACAAAAAGAATGCAGTTGGTGTACACTGCTGATAAAATTGGACAAGATATGTAGCACAGAATTCTACTTACACAAGACTCCTGAAACATTGAAAACTGACAGGTGAGACATCTTTTACAGAATGTAAATACCATTACTTGGGAAAAAAATTCTGGTATGTGAATAGCAGGTCTGCAGCATTTTAGTGCTTCTTGTCTCTGAGAAAACATGGGGATGTATTTAGGAATGAATGCTGAAATGGTAGAACTATTGAAGATAAGTCACTGAAAGCACTTCAGTTGGATAGCAATATTTCTGGAACAGTTTGAGCAAGTTATATCAATGTTGTTATACACGATCTACAACTACTGTGTTATTGTGATAGAATTTGTCTTCCATTATTGTACTAGAAGGAGCAGGTGTTATACCTGCAAAACAGAAGAATGTTAAAAGTAACTTTTGCCAAGGGTAGTTGGGTGCAAGAAGTAATGGGCTGTAATAACTTTCACAAACAGAAAATAACGTTGGGGGAAAAAATGGCATACGTGGGCATGAATGATTATACAGAAGAGGGAATGCCAGTATGATAACAGGTGCAAATCATAGCATTTTTCCATATTGTTTGACAGTTTTAATTTTACATCTGAGTTCAAAGATTAGTACTTCTATATTCCCTTGCTTCTCTAAATCTGAAAAAAAAATGTTGTAACTGTGAAAGGCAACAGAAAGTTACTAAACATATGGGGTTTTTAAACATAGCTTGTGTCTGATTGCTGCATCCTACAGATAAAAGCAAGCAGAAATTCAAGATCTCTAACTCTTTTTCCCATCTGAATGTAGAACATTTTTCGTCTAGTGCAGTTAGTGGACTCAGTTTGAGATGAGCTGTGTGTATTATTTTACAATGTAGAATTCTTGCAGGAAGCTCATTGCTAGTGACATATTCACAGTTAGCATCAAGAAGATCTTAGTAGAATTATGAATGGAAGATACAGACATTAAATGGAAAGGGTTTTCTAGGTCATCAGATCCAATTCTATGCTTTCACAGGCAAGTGCATCTGATCATCATTTATGTAATTGTATTGAATATCATCTAAAGAATAGTATTACCTTTTTTTTTTTTTCTGTCACTTGTTATGCTTTGCAGAGGACTGGCTGAAATAATTTCACAATTGCTAGAAATATTTTTCAACTGTATTCAGCCACAGACAGCATGTACTTTTGAAAAGGTTGTTTCTGGTTGAATACATACTAGCATTCCTTTTCTTTCCTATGTGTTTTATAATCTTGATTTGCTTACAGCTACCTACAGTAAACTCTGATTTTTCTCTCAGTGTTATTTTGCTAACTCAAGAAGGACAAGTTAATCTAATCTTCTCTTGTGCAACTCAGTGTACACAATATAAATTTTGCCTTTTTTACCGTGGCATATTTTTCCTGTTTACTGAACTGTCATCTTTGGAAGTAGAAATATCCCATGACAAGGCAATTGTCTTTAAGCTGGTATGGCTCTAGAAGAAGTGGTGTATTGCTAACTTCATATTTAAAAAAAAATAATAATATTACATTATATATAAAGCTTACATTATAACTGGTGATGCGAAATGTGTTGCCAGCAAATTGTAGCAAGGCCCATAGAGTCAGGCAAGCTATTGAGATAAGATCAACCCAGACTCAGATTGTTGCTTCTTCTTGTTCATTTCTAAGTGGAGAAAATCTGTTTTTGTTGTTCTCTGGAAGACTGTACAAGAGCTGCTGTCATTGCCAGCACCATCATTAAGTTTGTGAATTTTTGCAGACAGGAATGAAGCCCTTTGCAAAGTGATAGACATCTGCAGACTGAGTCATTGGGTCCCTGAGAATGTAATATCACTACTAATTTCATTACACAGACTGGCAAAAGCTTACTGGGAAAAATACTAAAGATAGGAATGGAGCAATAAGATTTTCATCACATCACATTTTTTTTTCCTCTCTAATAATTTGAATTTTTTTTTCCCAAGTCTTTTCTTGAAATAGACTTCTTAAAGTAAGTTTCAGAAATTGGGTGCTTCATAGTTTTATTTAAATACAGTTTGGATTATGGAATTTTTGGACAATTTTCAAGATAGTGAGCTACTTCAAAGAAGTGTCTTTCAGGAAGTATGTGCCAAAATAAATAGTACATAATTTCCGCTGTGACTTCTACATTGTCTTGGTCTTACAGATTTGAGGAAATAAACTTGAGCTTCCTAAGCTATATATTCGCTTTCAAGGATGAGATATGTGAACTAGATGATCTTAAGGTCCTTTCCAACCCTAACTATTCTATTATTCTATGAATGGAACATGTTGGAATAACAGACCAGGCCACACTTTTAACACATGGGAAATTCTGTCTGTAATCAGACATTAGCTTAACGGTGTGAGACTCTTTCATACTACTGGTGGCCAGAGGGTAAGAGAAACCTTTGATCCATTTAATAGTTATGTTGAACAGAGTTAGGTGATGCATTCTGGAGATTTCTGTGCCCTTTCCCAGTCCCCAGGATTTCAGTTTTCTGAAAGGCTAGCTTCATGGCAAAATCTCACCAATTTGTTGCTACTTTCTGATTAATCTGAACTGATGCTGGACCATGTTCGTACGCTGAATTGTACTGACTGCCACTCTCCATAGTTCCTTTGGCATCTGAGAGTAGATTTATGTGGTATCCCTACCAAATAGCTTCCATTTTAATGACACTCTATAAAAGAGGTGGAAACCCTGCTTATTTTCACTTTGTCTGGCCTCCTCTGAAATAGCTTCTTCCTCTACCTGCATAATACTTCTTATCATTATTGCTGCATTTCCCTGTCTTCAGCACAAGTTAGCTTCTCTTTCCACAAGAATCAGTTATGAAATGATGCAAAAATCCTTCCAGTTTTCCCCCCTCTTCCTGCTTTCTTGATGCATACATACCTGGAGCCAGGTGGGGACAATGACTTACCTAGAAATCCACTATAATATCTTTAAATTCCTGAAGAGAATTATAAAAATTAGGAAATACTTTAAAAGCTCAAAACAGAAGACAGGAAGGAGAATTCCACCCTTACAGGTTGTTCAAAGGCTATTATGAGGACATTATATTGGAATCTAAGCACCAACACATACAATTTATTGAAGAAAGGTTTACTTTTTAAACCTTCATGACTACAGTGGTATAGGGGAGAAGTGACTGGCATATTTGGAAGCATTTTACCCATGTTCAGGTGAAGAATGGATCAAAAATTCAGGCAGATGAAAAAAGGAAAGAAGTTTGAGGAGCAAACTAGCAGAAAGAATCAAAACAATATATTTTTCACTGTGAATGCATCAGGAAGCTTGACAGAGACTCTGCAAGTTGCACTTAATGAGCCAGGAGCACTCAGAAGATAAAAGCATTGCAAAGATGAGCATTTCACACTGATGTAGAATGTGCAGGAAACTGGGAAGATTCCTGCTTCGAGAGAGTCTGTATCAGAGAGACTATCAGAAAAAGGATGGAGAGGAAGTGCTCCATATGCTCAGGCAGATACTCCCCTGAAGCCCGTGGAGGAGACCACAGTGGAGCAAATGCCTACACTGTATGCCAGAACAGTTGGATGTTACCCGAAGGATCTGTACTACTTGGAGGTACAGGAGTACTACTTGGAGTATCAGGTTCTTCTAACAGTTTCTGCTAGCCTTTGGAAGAAGCCATTCCTGGTTAGTCCTGGAAGACTGCAGCCCATAGGAAAGACACATGCTGGAGCAGGGGAAGAGTGTGAGGGGGAAGGAGTAGCAGAGTAGACAGGTTACAGACTAACCACAACCCCCATTCCCTATCCCTTCTGTGCATTCAAAGGAATGGGAGCTGGGGATGATGTTTTACCTTTTGTATTTGTTTCTCACCATCCATCTCTGTTTTTAATAGGCACTATATTAAATTGATTTATCCTTTAGTTTGTTTTGCCTGTGGTAACTGGTAAATGATCTCCCTGACTTTGTCTTGAGCCATGAGCTTTTTCATCCTTTCCCCCCCCCGGCCCCATGTTGTTGAGGAGGAAAAGTGAGAATGAGGCTGGCTGGGTGAGAGCTTGGCAGCTGGACAAGGTCAACCCATCAAAACTATTAGAGGGTGAGAGTGCACAAAGAACTTTTTCAGGTATTCGTCCTTAAAAGAAATGTAATCATGTTTGATAGGCTCACTGTCACATTCATAATTCTATTTATTTTATGTTTTTTTAGTTTCTCCTAAAGGAGTAGTCTTCAAGGAAGAGAAAAATCCCACATTCCCTAAGCAGACACATGTAATTGGGAGCACAGCTGGTATTTATAATTCTCTGCAGCAAGAAAATTTTGAATCCCAGCAGATTTACAACCCTGTGACAATCAGTATTTTTATCTGAAATTATGATTGCCGTTTCTTCATTTACTATAAAGCAGAAAATAACTATGATATGACACAAGTAACATGGACAGTGAAGTTGGTATCAAAGTAATTTTTAGGTTTCTATAGGGTGTCAGTGTAGTGAGAAGCATTGTTTTTTAGATTACTGGTGTTTGTAATCAGCTAATTGTCATTTGTTTTTCTGGATGGTAATTAAACATTCTGAAGTTGCATTTATTATTGGACTAGCTCACCTTTTATAAATTGCTTATTGAGAGAACTGTACAGGAAATAAGATGTTAGAAACTGGAGAAACTGAACAAGTTCTTTTTGTAGTGATTACACCCTTACTGTGAGACTATGTTTCTTCAGTTAATAGAGATTTACCATAGTTCTGAAACATAACGGAATGGCGCAGTTAGTTGTTTAGTCATTTGCTGGCATGAAGATACCAAAAAGATAAGTCTTTTTATATTGCTCAGGATAATGTTGAAGGTTTTCTGAGCAATTGTATAACTCAAACATCTGAGCAAGAGGCAATTATTTCTGAATAGTTTTGGCTTCAAAAAAAAATGTGTAATAATCTAATGAAACAGCAAAAAAAAACCCAAAACCTAATCTAAGCTATCATGCAGCACCATCTTTCAGTTTTCCCCAAAATATTTATAGTTCTGACCTAAAACATACAATTATATTTATGAAGACAGATGCTGCCTTTGAGCATTTTCCCCTCATTGAAAGATTTTAAGTAGCTCAAAAATTGAAGCTAGTATTTTTGAAGTGCTATGAAAAAAAAAAAATTACATGAACAGTACACATTTAATTATAAAAAATGCACTATAGGCAGTTTATTCTCCTAAAATGTAAAATAGAAAATGGTTCATATCATGAAGTTCTTCATTGCTCTAGGCAGAGTAAAAAGATTAATATTTATGTATTTATAGATTAATATTATGATGAGCTTAATCTCATAGAAAGTTATGATAAGACCTATGTCACCTTTACCACTTGAGTTGGAAAAGCATCCACTGTCAGTATGTTACACGGTGCTCTAAGTCACACACTAGAAAGTATAATTGTTAGCAAAATTTCTACTGTGTTTCTGACAAGACTGCTACGCCTTAGCGTATGTTGGCACTCTAAAAAAATTATTTGTGTGTTTTCATGAATAACACTAAAAAAGCCCTTTTTTTTTCTTAAAAAAAATATTTATGTAAAATTAAAATTTAGGACTATTATTTCCTATTCTTATGGAGCATGGATAGAAAATGCAGCTACCAACTATATTGAGAATTGCTTGATGCATTCTTAAAAATTAAGGTTCCCAAACTTGCTTTTATTTCAGTAAGCCAGATGGCCATCTTGTATACTGTATTGCATTAGGTTAGCAGCTGATACTGGTAAATAATCAATGGGACTCAAAGCCTTAGTTTGGGGGCAAGAAATAGAGGATAATAACTTCCATATGAAAATACAGGATTTTAAGTTTTAAGAGAATACTACTGTAACAGTTTGGTACTTATAAGCATTTCTTAAAGAATGGCTTTCTCAGGTCCATTAAATCCTTTGATTTTGTACCCACAATTAGTGGATCAGTAGATGATAATTTTCAGAGAAAAAGATTTTTTTTTTTTTATTGTTTTGAGTTCCCAGTCTTTAATGTTATTGCAGTGAGGTACTGAACTTCCACTGCAATTATGTGAGCATCTAGAACCCTTTGAAATTTTGATTGAAAGACATATGCCTGGGGAGATGTCAGAAAAAAATGTTGATAGACTGAACTGAGTACAAGAAAATGTGTCAGAGCTGGTTGTAGGCCTGTGAGTCACCAGTGAATCGAATGTAGTTGTGATCACGGAATAAATTAGCTGATTGAAAGCCTGCAAAGGAGAAGCAGAGAATACAACTGGTCTCATAAAGCTATGCAATGCAGAGACAACCAAGTTATTCCTGAACCAAACAGGGTATGGAAAGCAGGGCATACTAGCACAGGCAGAATGTTGTGCCAGTGCATTTAGAGTACTTTTCTTATCAAACTAGGTACTGTGGATACCCCTGAAATCCACTGTTTTGTCAGGTACTGTTCTGAATTATGCAACACAGGCCAAAATTGCCGGTCATCTCAGTGGCTCTGTGTGTTCAAGAAAAGTACAGGTATTTTGATACTTGAATCAGCTTCTTTTAGCACAAGGAGCCTAGGAAGTTGGGTCCTTAGGGAAAAAAAAGTATTTTGATACATTCAGCCATGACTTTCTGTCTCTTTAGAGGGCATGTATATAGCATATAGATGTATGGATAACTATAAACACTCAAATAAAATTGTGAAAGGGCAGTTAATATACTGTGTTTGTAAGCTACACATTATGCTACATCTTCTGGCCAAAGCCATAAATATAACACAAGTTACACTAAGCAGATGGGGGATCTCAACAACAGCCTTGTTAAACAGTAAAGCTACTACCTGAGTGTTAGTAAACTGTATTTAATTATTTTGTTTGTAAGCTACATCTTAAAATAAGATGCAGTAAACTGATTCCATTGACACAAATAGTACCATGAGGAAATTGAACAACCTTAACAATATTAGACAATATAAATTCTTTCAGGTTTTCGTATAAAGAAAGAGTAAGAGAAGGTCTTAATCAGGTGTGCATACTTCTTTGTCATTCTCTAAGTGGCTGCATACATTTAAAAGAGCTGTGCATTTAAAACAGTCTGCATATTTTTCTGGCAGTTATAGCTTACAGTACATCTTATAGTACGGTGCAATGTTACATGTGTTCTTCTAATTCCAACTAAAACAGGGGTTTGGAAGAGTTACATAATACACAATATGGGGGGCAGAATCATACTGGAGAGCTTCAGAGACTGTCTCCTTGGATTTCAGCAAAGAAAAAAGTGATCTGTCTTCATCAAAGACCAAAAAAAGTCAAAGGAAAAGAGTGCCACACAAACTGGCATTTGAAGCTGCTATCAGAGAAAGGCTCCTTTACAATACATAGAATCACAGAAGAGTTAGGGTTGGAAAGGATCTTAAGATCATCTAGTTCCAACCACCCTGTCATGGGCAGGGATACCTCCCACTAAACCATGTCACCCAAGGCTCTCTGTCCAACCTGCCCTTGAACACTGCCAGGGATGGAGCATTCACAACTTCCTTGGGCAATCCATTCCAGTGCCAGGATCTGAGCACTTGGATGTAACAGGTCTACATATCTTGGGTTTATATCATTTTTTAATCACACAAATGCGCACTTCCAAGTGGATAACACTGTGAAGAAAAATGTAGAGGAGGAAAAAAAAGTGTGCAGGTAGAATCCAGAAGTCAAACATTTTACAAAAGAGTCTCTGGAACTGCACATCTTTGAACAAGTGCTGTAGTTTATCTCTAAACCTTGTTGCATCATTCTAAATGCAAGAGCAGACAATCAGTAAGCATAATAAGATATTTGTATTTTATATCTAGATCTCACATTTCTTTCAAAATTGAAAGAATACAAGTGCTACAATGAAAAAAAATTGTACTTCAAAAAGCACCACTTCTATAGGAGTTTACTAGAAGTCATTCCTTTTGTACAGGTAACACTATCATCCTTAATTACAAGTTTCACCATTAAACTGATACAATAAGCAACATATTTTTTTTTTAAATATTTTCATTCCCCCTAACAAAGTCAGAGTGACAAATGAAACATACATTTCAAAATATAATCACAAGACGCTGCACTCATACCAAGTTACTCTGATACTGATAGAGACAAAGACTTAGTGGATAACTCTCCTATCATGTATTTCTCCTCTTCTCTCCTACAAACTATAAGAAAATGAAGAATATGCATACAACAGTTGCAGAAATTTCCAGTAATGACTTAACTGGAAAAAAAAAAAAAAAAAAAAGCTTAAAATATTTTAACTTCCAAAATTTTGTTGAGGACTATTACAAGATTTGTAACAGCTATACTATGTTATATTATGACAAAAATACTACGGTTCTGGGTATGCATTTAAATACACAATTTAGAGATACTGAAAAAACGGTCTTATATCCAGAATAGCAGAGTATCTAAGTCTATCACTTCTAGTTGTATTAAGGAATGGCTGGTATCTTTTACAGATCACTACATAATTGAAAAAATTAAGAAACTGTTTAAATATTGTTTAGATGGGAAAAGTCTAGATTCCTTTATGAATGCAGATGGAATGGGCTTACAATTCCTTAAGTTTTATGTTTTCTTCTTTTTTTCTCTTCATATATGTAATCCTCACATGAATACACCACCTCTAGTACTAGCAGTATTCTGTTTCACCATTTTGATGAACTGAAACAGCAGAATTCTTCTGCAGAGTTTCAGTGTCTGCAATAATGCAGAATACGAAATTGGTAGAAAATGATCTACTTTTCCTTGGTTATTCATTACAGCATCAATAAGCAGATCACAAAATACTTGGAAACAGTAAGCTATTTTCAGCTGTAGATGAGCTGAAACCTCAATTACACTGTGTTAACAAAGAGCCCAATTATTTGAGGAAAACAGACTGAGTCTTCCTCCATAAAAAACAAAACAAAGCAAAACCACTGTCCCCCAAGCCTCATACAGATAGCAGAGCATTAAGAAAATTATTTTCATAGTGAAAATTAATCAAGTACCAGGACAAACTGCACCAGCGTAGGAATTTTTAGCCAAAAGTACTCTCCCTGCACTTTCCAGATCTCTAATTAAGAAGTAGAAATTATGTTTTAATTATTCCAGCCTATTCGAAATCACACAGAAATGTGTCCTGGAGATCTCTTATCATGCACTTAAACAAAACCAGTTCTCATCAATACGGTTTGGAGAGTGGGGCGAAAATGGCTGCAGTAGAACTTGCATTTCATTTTGACTCCTGCTCCTCCTCTTAAAGATCTCATTGTGTTATAATGTGTTATTTTTCTCCATGCTTATAATTTTATCAGTTTTTCAGAGAATCTCTGGAATTTAAAATAGACTGAGAGCTTAAACCCTGATTTTGCTTATCTCTTTCTGTCAGTGGTTAGTGGTTGGAATATAATTTAATTTATGATTTTCATTATCTGCCAAGATTAATGAAGCACTATTTCCGTTCAGTTCAGTGGAAAATCAAGGAAATCATTGCTGACTTTCAAATTGCATGTACTGAATCAGGTCCATGAACAAGCAGCACATAGAAAGCCAAGTAACGTAAGCTTGGAGCACTCAGGCAAAAACTGTGACCACCCCCTTTGGCACTGTTCTTTCTGTGTGTCAGACACTGGGAAAAGCAAATGGTTTTTGAGCCACTATGAGGCACAGTAGTGCAGAATTCAGAGCTAATAGTGAATGCAAGGAGGATTTGCATCTTAAAGAATCCTGTGCATAATAAAAATTTGTGCACTGTCACTCATGTAGATATGCCCTTGTCCTCTTTAAAGAAAAAAAAAGTATATATAGTGATTTTCTGAATATGCAGTTCCCTGTGGGAATGTAAGCAAAACAATAACCTTTTTGAAGCACAAGAAATGCAATCCCTATAACTTATTTATAGCATGGAGTGATAAGCTTTAGACTACAGAGAAATAGCATTCTCACATTAATATTTATTCTGAGAAGGTGCATTCCCTTGCAAGGATGGGATAATTTAAATGTTTTAATTGAGCCATTCAATAGGTTCTGCATATTCTGTTAGAGATTCTATCAGGCTTATGAGTGGAGTTTAGTTTTCAGGAGTTGCCTGAAAAACAGCACTCTTTGTTTGCTATCTGTTCACTCCTGTTTAGAATAGCAAGAAATTCTTAACAATCTCAGGGAAAGTAGTTGTTCGTATTATAGGCTCTGTATAAAAAATGTGATGTGCTTAAAAACTTACCTCTTCACAGAAGTAAAGACAGCAAAGAATTGTTTAAGTTAGTCAAGGCAATTGCTCATGCTGAGTAAAAAGCTGTAAGTTAAGTTATCCCCTTCTTCAAAAATGGCTGTATCTGAGATATGCACTCTCTAAATCTTCTAATGCAAATATTCCTCTGAGTGCTCAATAATTAGACTCATAGAATAGTTAGGGTTGGAAAGGACCTTAAGATCGTATAGTTCCAACCCCTCTACCATGCTCAGGGACACCTCCCACTAAACCATGCCACCCAAGATTATGTCCAACCCAGCCTTGAACACTGCCAGTGATGGTGCATTCACAACTTCCCTGGGCAACCCATTCCAGTGCCTCACCACCCCTACACTAATGAATGTCTTCCTCAGATCAAATCTGTACTTCCCTGTTTAAGTTTGAACCCATTACCCCTTGTCCTCTCACTACAGTCCCTCGTGAAAAGTCCCTCCCCAGCATCCCTATAGTCCCCCTTCAGATACTGCAAGGCTGCTATGAGGTCTCCACGCAGCCTTCTCTTCTCCAGGCTGAACAGCCCCAACTCCATCATCCTGTCTTCATAAGGGAGGTGCTCCAGTGCCTTGATCATCCTCGTGGCCCTCCTCTGGACTTGTTCCAACAGTTTCATGCCCTTTTTATGTTGAGGACACGAGAACTGAACACAATTAATTAACAATTAATAATTCTAGTCTCATGCTCTGCCAGGGAGGAGGGGAAGCTGGGAGGAAGCAGAGGCAGGACACCTGACCAACACTAACCGAAGGGGTATTCCATACCACAGCACGTCATGCCCAGTATATCAATTGGGAGGAGTTGCCCAGAAGGGGTAGATGGCTCCTCAGGTCTGGCTGGGTATAGGTTGGCAGATGGTGAGCATCTGTATTCTCTTCCCTTGTTATTTCCCTTATCATTATTATTACTGATGGTACCAGTAGTAATATGTGTTATACCTTAGTTACTGGACTGTTCTTACCTCAACCTGCAGGAGTTACGTTCTTTCAAATTCTCTTCCCCATCCCTCTGGAAGCTGGGGGAGAAAGAAGGCGGGAGGAAGAGAGTGAGTGGCTGCCGTGGTTCTGAGTTACCATCTGGGCTTAAACCACAAACAACAGTTCTTTGCAGCACCTAATGTAGGGCATGAAGGCGTTGAGATAATGACACAAATGATCGGAGTGTGTCTAATCTTAATTGTGATAAGCATTTGTTACTTCAGTCTCTGGTGAGCAGATTCCCAGATGGAGTGAAAGAGCTAATTTTACTCCAGCTCCTGTGATAAAGAAGAATAATCCCTTTCTACAAGACTTAAGTGTCCAACATTGTTATGACTATCACAGGGGCCCTGCCTACAGCCAGGTGGAGGTAGGGGACAATCAAATATACTGGACTGTGTGGATCATATGGCCTGGCACATCAGTCCCATAGAAGTATAAGGTTGTAGTAGATACCAGTGCACAGTGTACCCTGATGTCATCAAGCTGTCAAGGGGTGGAACCCATTTCTGTTTCTGGAGTGACAGGAGGATACCAAGAGTTGACTGTACTGGAGGCTGAAATCAGCCTGACTGGGAAGAAGTAGCAAAAAACTCCCCATTGTGGCTTGTCCAGAGGCTCCATTTATCTTTGGCATAGACTACCTCAGGAGATGGTACTTCAAAGACCCAAAAGGGTACTGATGGGCTTTTGGTATTCCTGCTCTGGAGACAGAGGAAATAGAGCATCTGCCCACCTTGCCTTTTCCTCAGAGGATACTTCTGTTGTAGGACTGCTGAAGGTCAAAGAAAAACTAGTGTCAATCGTGCCCACAACAATACACCAGCAGCAATATCCCAGCAGCTGAGACTCCTTGATTCCCATTCATAAACTGATCTGCAGACTGGAGAGCCAAGGAGTGATCAGCAGGACTCATTCACCCTTTAACAGCCCCATATGGCCGTTGTGAAAGTCTGACAGAGTGGAGACTAACGGTAGACTCTCATGGCCTGAATGAAGTCACATCACCACTGAGTGCTGCCGTACCAGACATACTAGAAATTCAATATAGAATCATAGAATCATAGAAGAGTTAGGGTTGGAAAGGACCTCAAGATCATCTAGTTCCAACCCCTCTGCATTTGGCAGGGACACCTCCCACAAACCATGTCACCCAAGATTATGTCCAACCCAGCCTTGAACACCGCCAGCAATGGAGCATTCACAGCTTCTCTGGGCAACCCATTCCAGTGCCTCACCAACTTACAGTAAAGAATTTCTTCCTCATATCCAATCTAAACTTTCCCTTTTTAAGTTTGAATCTGTTATCTCACTACAGTCCGTCATAAAGAGTCCCTCCCCAGCATCCCTGTAGGCCTCCTTCAGATACTGGAAGGCTGCTATGAGGTCTCCACGCAGCCTTCTCCAGCCTGAACAGCCCCACTTTCTCATCCTAATATGAAGAGGAGTAAAAGACAGGGAAGTGGTATGTCACAATTGATGCTCCCAGTGATTTTTTCTCAATTCCTTTGGCAGCGGAGTACAGGCCACAGTTCACTTTTACTTGGAGGGGTGCCCAGTACCCTTGGAACTGATCACCCCAGGAGTGGAAACACAGACTTACCATCTACCATGGACTGATCCAGACTGCACTGGAACAGGGCAAGCTCTAGAATACCTGCAACACATTGATGACATTAGCATGTTGGGAGATACAGAGGAAGAAGTTTTTGAGAAAGGGAGGAAGATAATCCAAATCCTGCTGAAACCCAGTTCTGCCATTAAACAGAGTAAGGTCAAGGGACCTACACAGAAGATTATATTTTTGGGATTAATGGCAAGATGGATATTGCCAGAACCCCACTGATGTGATCAACAAGATAACTGCAATGTCTCCACCAACTAATAAGAAAGAAACACAAGCTTTCTTGGGTGTTGTGGGGTTCTGGAG
>JASSUY010022703.1:0-14965 GCA_032466535.1 Forpus xanthops
TATAAGGAAGAAATTCTTTACTGTAAGGGTGGTGAGGCACTGGAATGGGTTGCCCAGGGAAGTTGTGAATGCTCCTTGGCGGTGTTCAAGGCTGGGCTGGACAGTGCCTTGGGTGACATGGTTTAGTGGGAGGTGTCCCTGCCCATGACAGGGGGGTTGGAATTAGATGATCTTATGGTCCTTTCCAACCCTAACTATTCTATGATTTCCTGCTGCTCTCAAGCAAATGCAGAAAGGCATATTGTACATTCCAGTAGAGACTAACCACTCAAAGAGAAAAACAAGGAACAGTTACATGGTTTGGACATTTTCTATTTCAACATTTTTCTTCTACTTCCCTTGAAAATAATTCACCTTCTACCTTAGAAAAAAAAAAACCAAACCTCAACACAAAAACCGAACACCAAAATCCCCAGAAAATAAGAACGCAGTAATTCTTAAAGAAGAATTAAATCACCGTATTTCCTACTTAAAGGGGAATTTATATTTTACCTTTACTTGTTCTAGTGACATCACCATCCCAGCATTACCAAATGTCCGATAAACACGTATTGCAAAATCCACCTCCATATGATATAAACAAGCTTTGGCCAGCTCATTCCACCCAGACTGGTCATTCAGAAGTCTGCACAACTCCCATGCTTCAGAAAACCTTTACAAGGTGAAACACATTATTAAAATTACTTTTAATTTTAGGTATTAGTGAAATATAAACTTCCCTCTCGACTCTTTTCTCCTAGTACTAGGGTAGGGAACAGATGAAAAGTATTTAATTCTAAGCCATGGACAGTGAGAGGTGTCAGGAAGAAGGGAGAAATACAAATGCATAACTTAACAGTTCTGTTTCTTCTGTTTCTACCACACTTTTCCAGGAAACCATCTGCTTTCCCTACTCTGGCATTCCTTCCATTATAATGATTTTATATTGCTTCATTACAGTGGGGAGTACATAAGAAGCACCTTCAGCGAGTTTTGGAAGAGACAATGTCAAAGAACCCCAAAGCAGTCCTGAAAAAAATTACTTCAGCTTTTATGTGACGGTGGAAAAACGAATAAAGCACCACTAGGCCAATTATTCAGCTTGGTCTGTATATACAGCTACATGGACTCATGGATCAATCTAATTTATCAATATTCATCATGACATTTTTAAATCACCAGGATATGCTGTACTGAGCTATAAGCACATAAGAAAACAACATAATGTAATTAAAACACAGATGTACCTTTTCAACGTTAAAGTCTGCGTAAGCATTTGTGTCAGCTCATTAGGTCCAAAGTCTTTCAAATTGCCAAGGAACCTGTGCGTGCTCAGATAGATATTGTTTGTTTTCCCACTCGGAGTCTGACAAGTTAATTCTCCATTATACAGCAACAAAGGTTTGTGGGAAAAGGGGACTTCTGTGCCACCTGCAAAAATAATCTTTGACCCTAGATTCAAAGATCAGGAGGAAAAAAGGACATCATTTAAAATATCCCTACATGGTAAGAAGTGTAGCAAATAATTACAGCAGAAATAAAGTCGACTTCCAGGGTATTAATTCAAGATGTCTAGTTCTGGTAGTCACCATCTACTGCACAGCACATATTTCATTAAAGTAAATGTACATAAATAACATAAATCTTCTAAACTAGTAGGGTCATTTGCCAAGTATTTGTAGGTAGATTTCTTAATGTTTCTCTGCAAAATTACAGAAATTGCTATGACTGTGGTTAACTGTAAGTGAATGCAAGTTTTGTTACCCTGCTCCTAAGATTTTCCCATTAACATTCCAAAATACAATTTTGAAGCACAAAGTGTAAATTTCAGATGAAAGACTGTAACAACATGAAGCTTAGGGAGTTATGATCAAAATGCTTTGCTGGAGATTTACAGAGAAACCTACAAAGCAACTAGTTTAGATTGGATCTCAGGAAGAAATTCTTTACTGTAAGGGTGGTGAGGCACTGGAAGGGGCTGACCAGGGAAGTTGTGAATGCTCCATCACCGGCGGTGTTCAAGGCCAGGTTGGACATAGCCTTGGGTGACACGGTTTAGTTGGAGGTGTCCCTGCCCATGGCAGGGGTGCTGGAACTAGATGATCTTAAGGTCCTTTCCAACCCTAACTATTCTATGATTCTATGATTTGTACTACAAAACTTCCGTAGTACTATTTATTTGTACATGCATTATAAAAATATTTAAGACAAATGAAGACTCAGAACATGTTTTACTTTATTAACTGAAAGAGTGAATGAGTTTTTAAGAGCATTTACAGTACCTTCAATGGCATCCTTATAAAAAACATACGTGTATACTTTATCGTCATCAAAAGCAACAAAGACACCTTTATCCATTGGCCAGTGTTCCCACAGGATTCCTTTAATAGTTGGTGAGAAGTCTGGAATCTCATACAATCTATCATTTACCTAATAAACAATGCAATAATAAAATTACTAGCAAGTGGCTAAGCAGATAAACCAAGTATTCATCCCAGTTATGATTAAAAATAAAGAGTATAAATAGTGCAGAAACATGAAAATTGTATTAAGAAAAAGTTTTTTTATAAGGAGTGACTATGAATAACATAATAGTTCAATTTAGAAGGGAAGTGACAGAAGAAAATACACATTATATAAATGTTCATTACTTTTCTTGGAAAAAAGGTATGGGGACAGACAGTGAAACTGGCAGCACTTGTTAATAGGCTTAAATATCTCTATTTGAATACACAGACACATACAGTTCTGAAACTACTGATCAGGAACATAGTATAATGAAATTGTCCTGATCTCACATGATAGTTTTTACTTTGTTACAATATCAGTATCTTCAAGCCTTCTTGCCAATTTCTCCTATCAGCATTCACACTGGAGCGACAAAAATCTTACTGATAACACCATCTAGTTGAAGAGCCTGCTTGTAAATATAACTGTATGGGTATCTGCCACAAACTTACTGGGCAGTAGACAAAGCCATCACTTTTGTCATCTATGAAAGCCAATCTGGTTCCATTGGGATCTGGAAAAACTTTTCTCACGCTGACAGAATGCCGATATTCATTCACATATTGCCAGTCTTCAATGTAGAAATAATTAATAAGTCCAGTCTAACAAGAAATAACAGAAAAAAAAAATCTAATAATGATATCAGTAAGCAGCATGCAGATAACTAACTTAGCTGTCGTTTCTCTGATCTTAAGACGGCTGAGCACGAGGAGTTAGGTTTAAAGAAAAATACTTCCAGGCGGGTTTTTTTTCTTCCTTCTTCATTCACAGCTGGTTTTGGACAGGATAGGAAAACTGGAGGCTTTTGAGGAGGTGGGAAAGTAGTTGGAGGTTTGCGGGGGTTTCTATTGCATTTGTTGTTTATCTTGCTCCTTTGTGGAGACAAGCTGTATTTCCTGTGCAGTTCTCTAAAGAGAGGAAATGCCTGCCTTGCTGGGAGAACCTTAACCTTCACATAAACCTGGAAAATTTGCCCCCAAGGGGGGAGAACCATTATAAGAACAAATGTACCTAATTCAGGGGAGGAAAGCAATCAAACTGATTGGTGATTTACGCTTATTTCAATCTGTTACACAAAGAAAGAAAGCTAAAGGCTTTTTTTGATGCCAATTGTAAAATCTGCATCATCAAATTTATCAGTTGTGAATTTAGTACTTCAACTTTATTAGTACCAGTTCAGGTATTGAGGAGGTAGGAAAGCCCTCAGCTGCTGGAAAACCACTCCAGTTACCAAAAGAGTGATAACACCAGAGACAGTGAGTTTGCCTTTCCTCTAAGGACAAGACATCAGTCTGTCTCACAAAGAGCACAATACTACAATGCCAAATGCACCCTGTATTCCCAGCCCCAGAAAATACTCCTCATGCACAGGGAAAACTCCAGAAAAATCCATAACCATGTTCACATCATTCCTCAGTGCCCTAATTCCCATCTTTGTTGAATCATCTAAAAAAAATTCTCATTGAGCAAAGGCTTCTATAATAAGTAAAGACTTCCATTTATGCTATTACACTTCTCATCCCAGTACCTTTTGTCTACATCTATCACATCACTACCTAAATAAACAAATTTGCAAGGCAAGTGACATCTTTTATCTGTAAGATATTTTGATTGCCAACCCTTTCACTAATGCAATAGAATTAAATTTTGCTATTAAAATCAGTGCTTTGCAACAAACACTAATAAAAGCAAAAATCAAACTTCATGACAATGCATCTCATATAAATGTAACAGTAAAGGAACTTGAATACAAATTTGACTATATTTGCATAAAGTTCTTGCATAGAAAATAATCCACTGCAAACTTCTCAGAACATTTTTTTTTTTTTACTAGAAGTTAGGTAATAATACAAATAATTTAAACAGAAGCAATACTCACATCTGTACCATATATGAGGAAGTCACTAGTTAAAGCATGGCACAAAATCCGGTATTTATCATCATCTGCTGGGAAGAGTCGAGTTTCTCGTTCTTCTTGAGCATCCAAACCTTCACCTTCTATCTAAATATAAAGAACAGAATGACCTAAAAAACCCTACTGTTAACAATGAAGTATCATAGTTTTGCCTGTATCAAACTGTAAGGAAATGAGATTAATACAAATCTGTGCATCCCTTAGAACCCCAGCATCTGCTTCTGTCCCATTCCCCCAGAGATTTTTTAATTAAAACTTGTTAAATAGTTCATAAGGAAATACTTTTCTTTCACCTGTTTCAGATTGGGTTGTATTTCTGAAGTCTACAGGAAGTCATCTTTATATTTTAATTAGCCAACCAAAAATTCTAAAGACTTCTTGGTTTTTTTTTATCTCCATTAACTGAAGATCACTCAATTTTATCTCATTTTTTTAAATTAAAACATTAACTTGTTCAGCCTAGATCAACTCTTTACTTCAGCACTCAAAATTGCCAGAGCTCTTACCATATGCAACTGGACTTTACCCTCAAAGAGCGCAGCCGCATAATCGGAATTAAGGTGCATACTTGATACAGTGCCCAGGTACTCCACATCCTTAAGCTTTTTTATATCTAACAAATTAAAACAGAAAATAAAACGTAAAAATATTTCATTTTGTATAGGTCTTCACTTGTCTAAATTTGCAGCTCAGTAGCCAGGTGTGAAAAGCTCACAACTAAGCAGAGAGGGGATGGGTCACCTGCAAACAGACTTTCTTCTGAGCAGTCAGAAAACTGGTCAGAAAGCACAATAGACTCTTTTCCTATGCAACTCTGACTAGAATTCTTACAGTTTTGATTAAGTAGTATTAGTCAAAAAAGCTGATGCATAAAGAGGCAAGAAAACTTTAAATCTGTTGTCTAAAGTTTGGACACAGCATAACCATTCTACTTTGTCCCATGCAAGCAACATGAACATCTACCAATTTACCAGTTTAAACCATATACAATATGGTTTAATCACATAGTCCCCAGGTACATTGCCAAACTTCATATTTAAAGACACTGTCCAATAATGTCTCAAAAGCCTAAAAGTCTTTAATTGGTTAACAATATGGTCTGAAAAAAAGAAAAAAAAAACATTCTACATTTTATTACCACTACCTTGAACCTAAAGTTTTGCTTCTATTAGTTACAGTGTCTTGTGATAACTGCTTCAGCCTGTAAAGATCATTATCTGGTCCTAACAAGACCATATGGCAATTCAAGTTGTTATTGTACAATGTGTAGTGTTCAGAACTCCTAAACACAACACTGAATTCATAAAACACAATGATGCAGTAATTTTAAAAGAACTAAATTTATGCTTACTATCCTCTCCAAGTGCATAAAACCAAGCCCGATTGTTCATTCCTACAGCCAAATGATAAACACCAATAGCCACAAAACTTGGCTCCACTTCAACAGAGACTGTGACTGGTAGCTCCTGCAAGAAAACAAAACAAAACAATTTTCATCCACTACTAATACTTACTTTACTTGTATCTAAATTAAGTTTAAAAGCAAAAAGTTATCATACTCTCTCCACATGATTTGCTATAGTAACTTCAAGAAGGGAAGTGAGGTATGCAATCCGTGTATTGCAAGCATTTCCAAGGATTGGAAGCTTTGTCAAGAAAACATGGAGGGATCCTCTTTGTGAAGATACTGCCAACAACTGTCCATCATCTGTCCAAGCCAGCTTGTCTACACCTAAAATATTCACAAGGTTTTGGGGGAAAAAAAAAAAGGAAATCTTTTACTACTGAAACCAAGGAACAATCATTTTGCTTTAAAATGTGAAAGCAGTAGGAATTCACAGCTAGGAATATATGTACAAATGTACTCAAAACATAACCAATTAACAGAACTCCAAGATCAACTGGAATTACTCAAACCAAACCCATAATGTACTAATTTAGAATTTTCCAAAGAGTGAAGAGTTGGCAATAACTGAAGTATTTATGGATACTACAGGAGGAGATAATGGTGGTATCTCATTACTGAAGAACAGAATCTTGTAAGAATATTCTGGAAGACACAGGCACAAATCCTGTGTCTGTATGTCAGTACAAGTGACACTGAAAAGCACAAAAAAACCCCAAACCTAACCACCTAAAAAACCTGTAAAGAAGCAGAAACCAGTTAAGGAATTATACTAGTAATCTAAACATACTGTATTACAGATTCAAAAAAACAAAACATTAACGAATAGACTATTCTGAGAGCTGTACTTCTTTATACTTTGAACAGATAAAATACACCTCCAATTTGCTATGTGCCACCAAATACAACCTGGGAAAGAACGAATTTATGGTGCTACACTTACAGTTTTTTCCTACAACAGTACTTTCATCCCATGTAAACAGAGTCACCATCAAAATTCTGTTTTACCTGATAAGTAATAATTTCTGTCCTCACGGAGACTGTTAACATACCTTTGTTTTCATCATCCAAGTTTATTATGGCATACATTTCTCTCAGGTCTGACAGGTCATGGATTTTAATGCTAAAACAAAAATAAACAGTCATTCTCACCAATTTAAATTTCAGTCATCATGAACTGGAAGAAACCCAATCAAGACAGCCTAAATAAAAATTCAAAATGCTTTCTCTTTCTTGAAAAGCAACAGACACTCATTATTCTCCATCACTCTAAATAGTGTATCACTACCACTGTACAAAAAGATTTGCTCAGAGAACCAAAATCTGAGAAGTCACAAATCCAATTCAAAAGAACTTGGGAAAGGAAACATACACACTTAGTCCCTTTTGACCTGTTACAATACAGGTTAGGTTAGAAACATGTTCCTGACGGACAAACACTGCTTGAAACACAGATGTAAAAAATTATCTTTCAATCCTGCCTCACATAAAAAGGGACAGAATGAGAGTTTACTTATGCTGCCATGTTACTGAATACGCTAAAGAACTCCTTAAAGAAATAACACTTCAACTTGAAGTTGCACCATGTTTTGCTCATAGCTGTACTACTCTTGATGTGCAAGTGTCATAAACAGAACTGTGGATAGACAGAACAGTCTGACTCCTACTACCATTCAGCTCTGTTTTTTCTAAAGAATTCAGGTATCACAGAAGCAGGGAGTAGCAGACAAGGAGCTAAAGGAGATACTTCATCATATGCACAACCTATTTTGGGAAAACTCCACACTCTATTTTTTTTTTCTTAATTGCTTACACATTTATACTTTTGTCTAGACTGCAGACAAGACCAAACACCAGGGAGGAGGATATCAACATGCTCACTACAGTTTTAAATGAATTGTTCTCCTATTGCTAAGCAGATGTTTATGTCCAATCAACAATTTCGTAACCAAGTATCATAATAGAAAAAGAAAGAAACAAAAGGAATAACCTTTACTGTTGCGGTTAATTACAATTGCAGAAATTCTGGTAAAAAATTAGCTTCTCCTAACTTCAGGCAGAGAGGCAGCTCCATGGAGCAGCTCCTCTCACCTTTTCTGCATTGACTTATTCAGGAGCCTTGAAGCCTTTGGAAGCCTTGGGGAGCCTAGCTTTAATGCCTAACAGCTACAATTAAGTGAGATGAATTCCATTCTTCATGTATAAATCTACCACTTACCAATTGTCTCCACATGATGCAGCTTTGTTTAGTGACTGTGATATAGCAATGCTGCTTAGATTATCCTTATGATTATGAGCTTGAAAGATTTCTTGACCTATCTCACGAATGTGTGTAGAAATTACTACAAAATACCCTCGTGAGAAACCAATCATAATGTAGCCATCACCATACCTGTTATAAAAAAACCCAAAAATTAGGAAGAGATCTATTTATGCAATATGCAACATGCATTTTCTTTCAGACTACTGAGGTAACTGTCAATGCCTCCCTTTAATAGGAAAAATAATAAAATTATTTATATATATCATGTAAACCACCACAGTATAAAATAAATTAAGGAAAAAACAACCAAAGATTCTTAAGGGAAAAAATCATGCTTGTGCCCAGAGTTCACTCTTCTACATCCTGTAATGCCACTTCACTTTCGTCGAGCTGCATACATGGCAGTTTTATTCCAGGAGAAGGATCTCTAGTATATTTGCTGGAATAAGCGTATCATAAGATAGAAATTTTCATTTCAAAGTTCTGGATGACTTAGTCTCATCAAAGCTATGCTAAAAATAGTAATACCAGTCACTGTGCACTTAAGGCATACTACTGCAAAAACAGCGGACATACCAAAGCTACAATCAGCATTTGTGAATATGCGGTCTGTTTACTTTCTCATAGTGTCAAGCAGAAATAATGAGGTTAAGGCAGAAATAGTATTTCATCAGCTTAGTTGCGAAGAAATCATTGCCTGGGAAACAGCCCAGGTATGCCTTGTTAGACATGCGGCCATAAATTAAGCATATAGCTACAGGTTTTCTTACACAGTTGTAGTGTATAATATAATATGTCAATTACACATTAACTTAACTGGCATTAAAAGACATGGTGTCATGATTCAATGATACAGAAAAAGCACAGCTGATTTTTCAGCGCAGAGTTGGAACTTTTAGCTTGGGATTTCTTCAAAGGACAATTCTCAACTGGATTACATAGCAGAAAGGCTACAAGAACTTTGCACATCTTGTAAACCAGCAAACTGGCTGAAGGATACAACTCCACCCCTAGCTCTTTCCTTAGTTACTCTCCCAAAATAAAAACAACCTATAACCCCCTCAGTTTAACAAAGTGTCTAAACAGCAACAGTATCAGTGCTCTAAAGCTGAGCATACCAACAGCAATTATATTTGAAAATACTGCTTTTATATAGCCACTGAACTGCTAGGTAAAATTATTACAAAATGTAGACTTGTGTTTTGAAAAGAATTATTAAAAAGGCAACAATACATCCAGAAAAATCCAGTGTATATGATTTGATATTCAGCATTTATCAGAACTACAGGGAAAGTCTTCAGCTTGTTAACACCAGCATGCCTCATTAAGTTAGTTCTGCTCACCATCTGTAGGATACAATACTGCCATAAGCCTGCTGAAATTTCAGATCAATCGGGTTATCAGGATCATTCAAATTAAAAAGAAAGAGAGTCTTCTTGCCGACCACTACACTTACCTGCCAATGAATGAAAAGAAAATTAACTTGATAAGAATAGCATAACTTTAAAATAAAGCCCTACATCTTCACTTAAAGACAAAAATTAGGGCTTCTAATAATTCTTGAGAGTTCCATGGATCTTAATTCTGAATTATTTTCAACACTGGAAGAGATTTTCAGGGTAGTCCCTCTGTGACCCAGTGGTTCACAGACCTAAATGTGAGCCCAAAAGAACACACATCTCAAATTCAAGACTTTTCCCTACTGAAGTACTAAGTCAACTTAATTTCCTCAGAGGAAAAGGCAGCAGTTCACATAGAGTTACCCTGTTAGACTACTTTCACTTGAACTACAATGTGTTTTTCGATCCACAAAATTTTTATCTGTGAGGTTGAAAGGAAGGCTACCACAACACTGGTATCTCAAGTAATTTGATTAGATTTCAAAGACAGAAAGACAATTCCAAAAGAAACAGCCTGTTCAGTGTGTATTAAACATGCAGTATTTACAGTCTGATATAATTCAAAGTGACTGCATTTTATTTAAAGAATTCTATTGAGATGTTTAATGTCATAGTGGAAGATGGACTGACCTTTGGGACTTTTTTAGATTATTTTAGAGCAAGGAGGAACAGCTTGTTTCACCTTATTCTTTGACAAAGATGCTTTGAAGGACTATTTATAAATTTACTTTATATTACCTTCTGTTCCAACTTTCCTTGTCTGAAAAACAGACAATGATTTACTCCTAAAATAACAGCTGGAAGAACGAAATACAACACTGGTATTTTTAAACTGAGAAAAAAGGCAAGTGTTAACCTAAAATTCATTAATCCGGAATTACAAACTCAAATTCTGACCTATAATTCCTAAAGTTGCCTCAAATATAGAAAGTATATTTTCTGCCTTTGAAAACAACTTGTTTGTAATTCTCTTCCATCTTAGTGGGTATTCAAGAAATATTATTTCTTAAATTATTCTACAAAATTACAAGAATTATGTTCTGTTAAGCTTAGTACTACTTTTTTTGATCCAACTTGCTGGTTTGTGTTTTTTTTTTTTAGGGTTTAAGTCATAAATAACTGCCTGGAAGTAACTGTTATTAAGACAAGCCCCCCTCCATCAAATAACAGATACCTACATATAGACAATACTTAGATAGACAATAAATGCCATGTGGTTTAGAGCTGCTGACAGACTATCCAAGCACAAACACCAAGAACTACAGAATCACAGAATGTTGCCTAACATTGTACAGCAAACCTGGGAGCTGTAATAAAAACCCCTGTGAAGCCTAGGCTACTGTGTACTCCACAAAGCAGCAGAAGAAATCAAGACTAAGTCCTCGGTTCCTGCATTTTCAAAATAATCTGCTAATTAAATTTACCTAGGAAGCAAAAAACATTTCACTCCATGCAAAGGAAGCAAAAAACTCCTAGAGGTCCTGTCAAAGTAAACACGGGAAAAAATTGTTTTTTTTTTTTTTGACACCTATACGCCATAGATTAAATCTGTGAGAATTTAGTATGTTGCATAAGTAGTGCATAGATCTGGACAAATTCTAACAGTACCACCTTTCTATCCACAGATTTTCTGTTGTATCTTGGTAGTTCACTGCTGATCATTAATAACCTGCCCTGCTAACAGTTACTACCCCATTTTTCTGTACTTCCCCACTGACCAACTTGATGGACTTTTAATCATTCAAGAAAGATGATAGAGACAATAAAACTGTAGCCATTCAGGCATAGGCAGGAAAACACACTAGAAGACTTGACACTAGGGCTTCTAATCTAACTGATGATAAGGGCTGGACAAGATGAAAACCTAGACAGCAGTGTTCTGTTCCCAAAACTGACAGCTGAAAATCAGCCCTCTGAAAGGCAGCATCTCTGCAATTTTGAGAGTCTTGCTCCATTTTCATCTGCCACGTTTCATATGCTGTTCTGTATTTATATTGTATGTATTTCTTTAATTCCCTGCACACATCTCCATTGGTTATGTTACATACCTGTCCTGGGTTCAGCTGTAGCAATTATTTTTCACCTTCTTAGTAGCTGGTGCAGTGCCGTGTTTTCAGCTTTAGTCTGAGAATAATGCTGATAACACACCCTTATTTTTAGTTGCTGCTAAGTAATGTTTACTCCAATCAAGGACTACAAAACTGCCCTATTACCTGGCATACTGCTAACCACTGCACTTTTCATGAACACATCCTAAATGAACAAAAGGCATATGGCTTTACTTTAAATGAAAGTTTTAGGGTAAAAAAAAAAAAAAAATCTTCCAGCATCAGATTTTAAATAAAGGAGGAACAAACTGCTTGCTGGCTCACACAGGTTGCCAGCAGAAACCCTGAAGCATCAGATGAACACTTTTAGCAGTATTTTGTATTGACTTCTTACTGTGCTTTCCCTGGTTGATATTCTTTCATCAGTCTTCATAACTGAGAACTGCATATCACTGGGATCTGAGCTCACTGAGGTCTGTAATAAAGAAGTTCAGATTGAGAAATCAACAGTTGAAGTAGCAAATACTCATGATAAATATCTGCATTATTTCTGCATTCTGTACATACTAGTATTAAGATAGAGTTGTTACTGCATTTAGTATCAAAACTAAGAAAAAAGTTGGAAAAAAACACAATTTCCATTTGGATCATAATGACATGCTATTATGAGTTCTGGGCCCCACACTGCAAGAAAGACACTGAGGGGCTGGAGTGTGTCCAGAGAAGGGTAATGGAGCTGTTGAAGGGCCTGGGGCACAAGTCTTATGAGGAATAGATGAGGGACCTGGGGGATTTTAAGCTGAAGAAGGTTCAGGGGGGACTTTATCACTCTTTACAATTGCCTGAAAGGAGGATGGAGCCAGGAGGTAGCTGGTTTCTTCTCCCAAGTAGCAAGTGTTAGGACAAGAAGAAAACAGAGATCAAGAAGTTTCTTCTGCAAAGGGTGGTCAAGCATTGGAACGGGCTGCCCAGGGCAGGTGGAGTTACCATCCCTGGAAGGGTTCACCAATTTTACAGACGAGGTCACAAGAGACATGGTTTAGGTGTAGTGCTGGCAGTGCTGGGGAATGGCTGGACTTGATCTTGAAGGTCTTTTACAACCTAGCTGATTCTATGATAAGTCAGGTGAGAGCTGTTCAGTGCTGCTACTGGGGAAGTCAACCTAAGACTGCAGTCATAGGACCTCTTGTAAGATATAGAACAGCATCAGGGAGGAGAAGAAGCGTGGTTAGGCAGGACCACAGCAGAACTGCAGAGATGCTAATATCATAAATCAAGCTGCATAATACAAACACTCAGATGTTCAGATATGTCTTCATTCTGCACAAGGCTTCCCAAAGGCTCCCTGTCCTTGAAAGTAGGACTATTGAAAAGGCATAGGCTCCCATTGGTCCTAGCTTTCCCAGGAACCGTGAGTACTAATGTATGCCTTAAAATCAAATGGGGTTTATAAACACTACCTGTCTTATAGTATCCCCTTCCTGATTGCTTATAGTAATAATTTTGTCTTCACCACCCAAAGCCAGAAGGTTTTCAGTACTCCAGCAACCACAAGTAATCCGCTTAGTGTGCTTACCTGGAAAAGAAAGAAACCTATACAACACAAATGAACACAACCGTAAAGAAAAGCTGGGATGGAAATAAGCTCTATTTGGCCACCCAAACACAGATTGTCAGAATGCAAAACAACTTATAGGAGCAATTCCAAATTAAAGAGTTTTGGGTGTGGGTTTTTTTTTGGTTGGTTGGTTGGTTTTTGTTTGTTTGTTTTTGTTTTGTTTTGTTGTTGTTGTTTTTAAATTTTCTACTCCCAGATGTAAGGCTTTTGACCTTAAAAGAACTTGCACAGCCCCTGTCCTTCCATTTCCTTGCAGTAAATTTCTGGGGACTGTGATATATCCTTAATCTTTCTGCCCACAGGTACTTTAAGCAGGTAAGGAAAACTAATTCAGCAACAAGAACAGCCATGCAAATTCTTTCAAAGAAAGAAAACACAAGTTTCCTATGAGGCAGTATCAAGTGTGTGTATATATATATTTTTAACTGACTATACTATAAAAAAAATCTGGTAAGTACAACAGAACAGAAGGTGTGAGTTGAATATGAATACATTTGTGACTTGCATGTTCTTACACAGAACTAAAAAGGAATCTAAGTATATTAGTAAAATCCCACTTTCACATATGCAAGATTAATTTCAAACCAGTACATACCAAGAACAGGAATCTTGCGAGAAGTCTGTCGGTTATATATAAGTAAGTTTCCCTTTGAGGTTCCAACAGCAAGTAAAGTTCCAACTCGAGACCATAGTAAGAAAGACATCGCATCCCTGAAAGAAAGAAAAAAATTAGTTCCTATAGTAGAGTCCTTTCATGCACCTGCATATAAAAATATTTGTGTATTTGGTTTGACGTTTATGAAATCACAGAGACCAAGCATAATTTTTAAATTTAGCAAATGTTCTCTACAACAAGTATTACAATTATTTGAGTGACACAAAATAGTGAAAGTAATGAGAAGTTACATGAGGCAATGTAATAAGACATGTACAAATGGAAATGCTCCCGCAAACACTAACAGTCTTGAATGGAATCTCGGGTAATCTGGCCACATACACAGTTTTTATAAACCACTCAAGAGATACCATGAAGGTATGCGAAATTTTCTACTTTCAGCATTGGTTTTTTTTGTACTTCAATAATCCTGTGGATTCAGCCAACTCCAAGTGAATAGGTCTAGTTCTAGTCAATGTAATAAGAAAGTCAGAAAGAGCCACTTTCAGAACTCTGAGTTTCAGATACAGCAAGGCCTATTTGAGTATACTTAAGGGTATACTTAAGGATACTGTGAAATATGAGCTCACTTCTCTAATTGAGATAACAAGGTTTTATTGAGGGACAAAGTCAATAAAGTAAAAGCAACAGCAATGAGTGAGTGACTATAACCAGAGGTGCACTGATGAACGCTTGCTACAGGTTTATATACTTTCACTATTGCATTAATCATACACGTATTCGTAATTCCTGCGTATAGGCAGTGAATATTATAACTAGCTTCAGAAACTTATTATCATAAGTCTCCTCCTCTTGGCATCTGTGTACTGCTCTCCAGTGATTGCGGGTCAGGGTCCTGAGGATGAAGTAAGTGGTCTTCCTCATGCGGACAAGGGTCTTCAGTATGAAGTAGGCAGTCTTCCTCATGGTGCACTTTTCACCTTTGGCACAGTTGGATGCCCCAGTAACCACAAAACTAGCTGAAACCAGCCATATCTGTAATTTTTCCGATAGCTGGCAAAGGTTTAGAACAGTGTGACCTTCCTGCAAAATTTATTGTAGGATGGGCAGACAAGGAGTATCTAAAGCTAGCAGATGGAATGCCATCCAGAGGGACCTTGACATGCTTGTGAGGTGGGCTGATGCCAACCTCATAAAGTTTAACCATGCCAAG
>JASSUY010022703.1:15065-31489 GCA_032466535.1 Forpus xanthops
GGAAGTTTAGATTGGATATGAGGAAGAAATTCTTTACTGTGAGGGTGGTGAGGCACTGGAATGAGTTGCCCAGGGAAGCTGTGAATGCTCCATCCCTGGCGGTGCTCAAGGCCAGGTTGGACATAGCCTTGGGTGACATGGTTTAGTGGGAGATGTCCCTGCCCATAGCAGGGGAGTTGGAACTAGATGATCTTAAAGTCCCTTCCAACCCTAACTATTCTATGATTCTATGATTCTAAGCACTGTCTGTAAACCAAATGATAAGTAGAAGGATGGTGTGAAATAACTCTTTCATGTTTAATGGGGCCACTAAACCCTGTTATCTCACCACAGACTGACAACACAAACATTATTACCTTCAACCTAAGTTAAGCTAAAAGTACTTTAACCCTATGTTTTCCAGGCACCACCTTTTCCCATATCAAGCCCCACCTTTTATTTTACTTTGCAAACTCTTTTGCTATATAACTCCATTTTACTTAGGAGTTCTGGCAACATATTTACTATTTTCAACTTGTTGTCTAACCTTATGTCTTCAGCGAGTTTTGTTTCTGTTATTGCGAACTCATACAGTTATAGCCACATAGCAACACCTGTGACTTCTGAAAGCCAATACATTTATGTGTTTATCACAAAACTTTACATTACGTTTTTAAAAAAAGCATCTTAAGCAAAACAATTTTACTCAGATTTTTCTAATTAGTGCAGGTTTTTCCATCAATATCTCTCCCACTTTTTTAAACTTACTGTAAGCATGCAACAGCAATTTGAAACAAATTTCAGATATTAACTGACACATGATATGACCTCCAGTATGTATTAGGTTTGTGGGTGAAGGGTTTTGTTTGTCCTTTTCTAATTTCAAAAAGAGGACACCAGAAAAGTCGGATTATCACACCATTTATATATCTTTGTGCTTACTCTGCTTAAGCAGTAACACTGTGACAGAAGGATTACTTAGACACTTCAGTTGATGTATACACCTGTTTTAGGAGGACTGTATTTCATATATAATCCCGTTTTAGCAGGACTGCCTGCAATAAGCAATTTACAGAAAGATCATGAAGAAACTGAAGTAACTGCATACTCCATTCTGGTAAGGACCTTCTATGGTCTTTTTTGTTTGCATACTGGCAAGTTACTCTTCCCCACAAAATATTTGTTCACACATGAAAAGATCTGTTCCTTCACACAAAAAAAAAATTATATATGCATCTTCATAAATTGCTTTCATTATATTAATAGCTATAGTTTAAAACTGAATTATTAAAAAAAAACACCCCCAACCCCCTACTTGGGAAAACAAAAAATTGCCAAAATTGATGTATTTCACCAGAAGATTATCAACAATAATCATTACAACATCTGTGCTAATAAGGAGTGTTGTTGATAAAGGAATAACTAACAAACAATAACAAATATGTAATGGCTAATGAGTAATCCACAAATACCTGAACAAGATACATATATAATGCTACATAAAATTCATTAGACAGTAGGAAGAAGTAATCACTTTAAATATCTCACTTGTAAGTGCACTCATTTGCTGGTTTTGAAACCGTTTTCTAACATGTGACTTAAAATCCTATCAACAATCTTCAAAACAGCTTCATTAAATCATGTATAGGTTAACAAGCCATTGCATTTTGTGCAAGTGGCAATTCTTTTTCAGGAATGGAATAACTTGTATGGAAGTTATTTTTTTTTTTTCAGTACAGTTCAAATTCAGTTTCAACATACATATATAGGATACCAGGCTGTAACATACAGAAATATCCCATAATCAAATATCCAGTATTTCAAATAAACTATAAAAAATACAAGTGTATATGTTAATAGAAATACGGAGTAATCCCATATTCCAGACATGGTGTTTTCAACCTAAAAATAGAAAAAAAACACACCCTCATAGAAATCATCATACATCCCTCCAAAATTTTCCATCTGCAATTACTGTTTTTCTTAATCTAATGGGTAAAACACTGCAATTTTGGTACCTTTGACTACCACCCCTCAAAAACCCAACAACAACAAAACAAAAAAGCAAATAAAAAAAAATAAACCAACACCAAAAACTCTGCCAAAAAAATACACAAAGAAAATTTAGAAATGAAGGATTAAATCAGAAGGAATGCTTGTTTCAACTCATGTAAATAAAATAGAAGCAGCATCCAAAATTAGCTGTTTCCCTTCTCAGATGAGTGGCCTAACAAACATGAGACATTCATTTCCTACAAGCAGAATGTTATTGTGGAATGCAATAGTTTAGTGGAATAGATTCAAAGAAACTAAAAGTTTGATTATTAAACCTAGCTTATTTGTCAACCCAGTGGTTGATGGTTATGCAAGGTCTGGAACAGTTTTAAGCCTGTGGCCAAATTCAGAAAGGTAGGGATTTGAACCTTACAGCAGGATCACCTTAGATATCTCCTCCCATCCTAAACAGTCTACTTTTTGAATAGCATTTTAGCCACCTTATAAATCCAACGGGAAAACATCCTAGCACCACTAAAATCACTTTCCTTACTTTAAACCTCCATTTTGCTTGTGTTATTACTTTGGAGAAAACATAACCACTGCAAATACACAAAAAATATACCCACTCTTGTTGCTACCAAATTGAAAGAACAGTAGAAACAGTGAAGAGAAGCTCTCTAGGGACTTCAGCACTGCTGATAATTAAAAAAGAAACAAAACCTCTACACCAGACTCAAAACCCCAAACAGCAAAAACAGCAAATCATACCAGAAAGAATTTAGCAATGAACTGTAGCATATTAGTTTAACAGTGTATGTGTCGTAAGTACTCCAATAAAAGATTTTTGCAATACATCCTCCACATCAAAAAGTCTCAGTGATCCAAGTCTTCAAATACACAACTTAAAAATAAAATCTTACCTCATTCCACTGTCTACTTGGCTTGTTTTGTTTGTGTTTGCATCCCACAGAAATACGGCACTAGATTTGTCTGTGATTATTGCTAGAGTATCTCCATCTTTGTCCCAGTCCATAGCAATACAGTTACTGAAGAAAAAAAAAAAAAACAACCTTTAACTAATGATGCTAAAATATGTTTGTAAGTTCACAGAAATAGCTAGAATTATCCAGCTGAAGTCCCTGTCCTTCCATTTGCCTCCCAAGCAAACCCATGACAAATTGCAGATTTATCTGGAAAGTGTACTTCTATAGCAACCACATCCTTACTCAAATGCCATTGAAATGACAGGAGCTGAAAGGAAAGCTATGGAGAAGACACTGCTACCCACATTCTAGTACTTGAAATACTGCTACCTTGATTTTCAAGAAACAGTGAAAATCTCTTGTGAAGTTCTATTTTGTTAGAGGCTATTCAGTTGTTGGGATTATTTCTGTCACAGTTCAAAAGGCATAATGAACTTGGACAAGAAACCCATGCAGAAACAGAAAAAAACTCTACTTGCAAATAGTTGCCAGAATAAAGAGGGCAGATTTACCCACAAGTTTCTAGTGAATTAGAAACAGTGCTGTTTATAACAAATAATTACAGCACCATACACAGTGGTATAAGAACCTTTGCCATCTGACACCACTCCTCTCTAGACAGGTAAGTTGCCAGATTAAAAAGTTATCTCTCTGAAAAATGTCACTCTCATTACCACTCAAATGAAAACTCCTAATGCAAGCAACTTCAGAAGTGTCCTACTGAAACATACACTGCTGTAAACTAATCTGGTAAACTTTCAGTTTCTCCTATCTTTTCAAAACCTCAGCAGTTTACTCTAGAGACTAAGTATGGTGTATTTCCAAAATGCACGCATGAATACTTCACAGGCAATCAAAACATCAAAGGCAGGAATAACAGGGACAAAAATACCAAAAAAAAAAAAAAAAAAAAAAAAAAAAAGGGAAAATCACAGATTGATAAACAATAAAGAAAACAAATTCTATCGATATAATGGTAAGAAGATGCTTATAATATCAACTAGTATAGCAGAGAATATTTGACATTCTGAACTCCATTCTGACATAAGGAGATGCAGCAGTTAAAAACTGCAGTTGGTTAACAGTTAACCAACAAATAAAGAAGCAAAGTTTGGCCTCAGGGGAAGAACCATATAAGCACATTTATTTCTTTAAACTGTATATCGCAAAAATTTAATTTTATTCTAATATTAATAATTAGAGAATTAGAGAGGCTGGAAGTAAGAATATGAAAGAACTACCTAATCTAGGCAGATTAACTGGTGGGCCTCAAAAAGTCAGCGCTATTCAAACTACCATAAGCAGATGTTAATCATTTCAATAAGCTTTTGTATATGTGTTTATTATACAAGTTCTCTGCCTTGCCATGAGAACACAACATTATCTTAAAACTGGTTTAGATGTTATACATTTCTCTGAAGGTAAGGGTCACCCTGTCCACCAATTAGGTAGTGCTGTAAGGGTCTACCAGTAAGACGGACCCCACCTTCCTCACCAACCTACATGGCAGTAGGGGCTCCTCAGTTCAACACAAGCTTTTCTCAGAGTTCACCTACTTACTCTACTCACTCCTGGTAGTTTGCTAGAGAGAAACAGCATTTATCATACCTTATGCAAAATAAAGTGAAGAATGAAGTGGGTTGTGTTACCAAGCAAAATACACCTACATAGCCAGCCCACATTATGAATGGCTCCTATCCAGCACAGCAAGATGATGCAGGAACTACAAGCAAGTCTGGTAAAGGCAGCATTAATAATAATAACTGTGTCTCTTGGTTTCCTGTAAGGTGGCAAATACCATGAACTGCAAAAACTATATTTCTAGAGAGGTCTTGGGGAGCCAAGTGATTCTGGCTCATACCTACCAATGATCTGGAAATATGTAAGTGACATTCTGGAAATTATGGTTAGACTTCTAGATTAGAGACTTCAGATTTGAAGCCTCAAGTGGGAGTTTTGACATGAGTAAGGGCTCCACCTTAACCAAAAATAATCAGGTTGTTTGAAATAAAAATCAAGAATTTGCATGAAGGTTTAATCTAAGAGCAGGTAAAACACTAAAAAGAAATGAGGAGTATGCAAATCAAACTTTTGCTCCATTAGGTAGTAATGGTGCCCAATAAAAGTAGATTTATATAGCAATATGGTATGATGACCTGATGTCACAGTGTTTGCACCCAGGGAGGTTTCCTCTGGGCCATACCTAGCCTGTTGCTATGGACTGATGACCTGTTAGCAACTAGGTTGCATCTCCCAAAGCACATTACTTTTAAATTTCATCTGAAAGGGACCTAGTTTGTACACTCCCAACACCATTCTCCGTTGTGAACTAAAGTATGATAAACAGGAAGAACAGTGAGATTCATTTCAGAAGTACAGTCTGAATCTAGAGCAAAATTGCCAATATACAGTATACGTTTTGCCAGTGACATAAGCAAAAGCACTAAACCAAGAGGATATCTTTCCCCAGCAAGGCTGTCATAACAAATTACTAGAAAACTGAAAGCAAAAATGCAGTTGCTATCAGCATGACAAGAAGATATTGTTTACAACCTCATTATGTTCTTTCTTAATATGACAGATCTTTCTCTCACATTTTAATTAAGTAGACTGAATTTATTACTAATGAGGAGTGCTTTGGGTATAAGAGTATGTTTTTCTGACTATCCTTGATAGCTTACTAGAAATTCAGCTTTTCCTGTCCCTGATTCCATACATGCTCATCAGTTTGCCTTCTTTTCCAGGTGTGTTCACCAGATAGCACCCTCTTCCAAGAAGTTCTCACCTTGTACAAACACCTCACCAGAAGAGAAGCATTGTTAAAGAAAACAAGGAAAATAATTTAAACCCATCTTAGCACCTACCCTGGTAAGCTGATTTCATTTCTCTTCTGACCATGACGATCAAAGATTTTCACAGCATGATCACCTCTAAAAAAAAAGGTAAACATAGAGAATAATCTCCTTTCTTCACAGTAATTTCTACGGAGAAATGCAATAAATATTTGTAATCTTACCCTGTTACAGCAAGGAAATTTCCCAAAGTTTTCTGCCAAGCAAATTGCACACGGGAACCAGACCAAGCTTTTTCTAATAGGCTGAATACTTGCTGGGAGACAAAAAGAAGCGGGAAATTACACATCTTACAAATGTAAGCCTGTAACAACAGCTCCTAACATCTTAGCAACTCTGAGTACTGTGAAGGGAAAAAAGAAAAAAAACAAAAACAACGAAAACCAAACCACAACAAAACCCCAAACACAACTCTACTTCCAAGTGACTGTAATACACCAAAGCAGCAAAATTCAGCACAAAAAATCTTTTGGTTTGTGCTAGAAAACAGATTTCTAGTGCTGGGTCCAGTCTGCACTAAGGACTACTGAGACTCTATCACAACTAGTATTTCTTTCTCCTACAGTTACAAAAAGAACTCCAAAACCCATCAGACTCTCCCTTCCTGTTCAAAGACCAGAATGTTTAGTTCTCTAAATTTCATGGAAAAGCCTGGGACCAGAAAGCATCCTCAGTGTACAAAGCACTGCAAGGTCAACATCAACCCCTTGAAAGATACACAACTATTCTGTTACACTGAATTCTTATGTCTTACAAGCTAAGATCTCAAACCTGCTCAACCATAAAGATTTTGACTTTCAACCAATAAAGTTTCTCAACTTCCTTTCACACTGGCTGCACAGATTTTTCTGTAACTTGGGTGTAAGACAAAGCCCACAACTTTGTTTCACTTCACAGCTTGCTATTATGACCTTTTCCCTCTCATGTCATCAGATAAACCTCAACACCTGGTGTCCATCAAACATGCCGCAGGCTTACCTGAGTCTCTGCCAAAAGTTCCCATCCTTTTCGGTGTGCATAAACTGAGGCATTGCTCACACTAAATTTGCATTTTACTCACACTAAATGTAAAGCTATGAGCACCACACACCACAAGCACAAAGAACATCTGACATTTATGTTTGATTTTGAAAAAAATTTAATAAAATCTGTAACAAGCCAACATTAAAGTAATTCACGATGGCAGTGCAGGCAACCTCCAGCTCTCCATCCCCTTAGTGGGCAAGGTCGCATAAACTGAAGGCCTCGAGGGGTCTGAGTAAGAAACTTTCCTGTTTGCCCCATCCCGTTTAACCGCTGCTCGAAGAGGGTTCCTAGCCAGGGCCACCATTAAGGCACAGCGGGAGCCCCGATACGAGGCGGTAACGGCTTCGGGCAGTGACAGTGAGGAGCAATCGGGCCGCTGGCTGCCTCTCCCGCGGTCCAGGGGCCGGGCGGGCAGCAGGAGAGACCTTGCCTGAGGAAGCCCGGTCCGCCACATCAGTCTTCCGCTGGATGGAGGCTGGCACGAGCGGGCAGGCTCCCGCCGAGCTCCTCCCCACCCAGGCCGCAAGCACCGCCCGCCCGTGGCGGGCCCTGCTCTACGCCCCCGATAAGATGGCCCAGCGCGGAGCTAAAAGCACGGCCCCAGCCGCCTTCACCCGCCGCTCTCCGCTCCCCTCTTCCCCCGGGCCGAGGCCGCCCGGCACAGCCCCGGTCCCACGCGTAGGGCGGCTGAACAGCCTCACCTTCATCGCGCCCGCCGCTCCCCGCGCAGCACCTCCCGCGCATGCGCCAATCCCCTCCCACCCGCCCTTGGCGTCACCGTCACCCGGAGACGGCCGCGGCCAATGGGGAGGCGCCCCCCAGGCCCCGCCCCCGCCGCGGGAGGGGCAATACCTGTCCCTCAGGTAGCCAGCACGGGCGCCAAGCCAACCGGGCCGCGGTTACGTTCAGCTGTATTCGGTTGCAAACAGCGCAGGTTTCATCACAAAGGTTCACGGCTTAGGAATGTCTTTTAAACCAATAAATAGTTCATCGACAGCATTAACACATTTAAAATTACAAATGTACAAAGAGTTTGGGTGTCCGACGCTTCTGAAAAACATTCAACGAGCTCACATCTTCCCTTTGCCACACGTATTAACCTACTGCTTCGGAAACGTAAGGAACAAGGCACAGAAAAGCAAATACTAAAAGACTTTCTGAGAACATTCAGACTGTTCAAAGCAATTCTGTGTAACAGCATAGGGCTCAACAAAGGCAAACTATAAAACACCTGAAAAAAATTTAAACAGATAACTGTTAAATAAGGTAACTGATCTGATACAGTCCTGCGAGGCACAAAGAGCTCCCCGGTAAGATGCAGAACATGATTCAAAGGTGTCAGGTAAGTACCTTGCAGGACCGGGCCCTTTAAAGTAACCTTACTGGAAAGATAGACAACTGTTTCATCTTATAAAACTATACTTCTCAAATTAGTGCAAAGCCTCATGTAAGAATGTAATTAGTCCAGATGTAATGGAATGCTTCAAAAATCCCAAAGTGCAAATATTAAATTGGGTAACTTGTAACCACACTTCAGAACTCTTCCGATAACTCATGCTTACAGATTTTTCCTTAAAAAAAGCAAAGTAAATATAAGAATAAAAGTAAAGAAAAAGGTACGATGTTCTGTATCTCACGTAAAAACTCTGAAAAATCACAAAAGTACACCGCATGGCAAAAATCTGGCAGAAAGTATTAAATAGCAGATTTCTGTTAGCATAATAAAACAATATTTAAAATAAGGCTTTGGTTAAATAAAAAGTTTGCTAAACTAGGAATGATTATAAAAGTGCAAAAGATTCACCAAATACATAATAACTTCATCTCCAAGGCAGGCATTATGCCTGTATTTATAATTGTTTGCATTGGTTTGTCAGCCTGCATTGTAATTGCTCACATACCTACAGCCAAACATAGCCAAAATATACATGGTCCAATCCTGTAACTTGTTCACCCAGAGACAGACTCAATTCTATCAGGGGGAGTGTATCCATTTCTAGCATCATTTCTCTGTATGTCTGGGGGATCCAGGCCCTGGATCTGTAACATCTGATTATTATAGTGAGTTCACTAATGAGTTTACTCATTTCTCAGCACTTCCTAAACCGAAGTCTTCTGCTGGCACCTGTCTGGTTGCAGCTGATTTTCTTACAAATAGAATCCTTGTAACATATGGGTAACAAAACAGATTTTTTAAAAAGTGCTTCATATTGGTCCGTAAGAACAACATGTACATGTCAGCTTGACACCAAACATTTTGCTGTGGTAGATATCCTGCACCTTGCGTTTGTTTATTGGTGAACTGGTCGTTTGCTTGAGGAGAATGTCACCTTCATAGAGAAAAGTTACAGTTTTACGGTCACAACACATGCTCCAGCTCTTCCTAAGCACAATGGTGCAACCTGTAAGCAAAAAACCCAAATAATCCATGAGATAAATGTAGTAAGCTTTTTTTTTTCACTATACCTGACACTATTTCGTTAACACAGTAACAGTTGTATAGCTGCAGCAAAGTGACAATATCACCCACACTGTTAATGTAACTTAATCATAGCAAATTGGTCCAAGACTTGGATAGAAACCCACAGAAAAGGTGAAGATATTTCACATGATATAGTGCAGCACTTTGAAAGCAATAGCAAATCCCCAAAATAACAAACAATTATTTTTTATAATTTTGGTTACTTGGTATTACAAGAAAAAGAATCCTTTGTTATGGCACAAACTGGACACCTGAGTTACAGTCTGACAACTGAGCAATGGTTAGCAAAACACCAAACTTGACAGGGGAAACCTCACCTTTGTACTTCAGTATTTGATAAAATCCTGTTATGAGTTCTTGAAATGAAAATAATTTTTCTTGGTCTCTCTTCTTTCATAAACAGAAGTTACTTCTGGTAAGACCTTTTTCTGCTGAGATTCTGTTGGACTGGGAAAGTCCAGCAAGTCACCTTAGCTTCTCCTTTAAAACGTCATAGTACTCTGCATGTGTGTGTATGAATAGCACACAAAGTGCTACAGATACTATCCTGAAGACAAAAAAGGGTGTTTATACCAACTCCTCTATTTCTTTTTTTTTCCCCATCCCAGGAACAACAGATTTATGCTGAGCTGTTTGTTGCTCTGACAAACTTCAACTGAGAAAACTGCACTACCCTCTTTTGTATTGTGTGAAGTGGTGGCAGACTGCTGACATAATAAAAGAGAAGGTACACGGGCACTTCCAAATCCCTCTAGGAAAGGTTCAAAACTATCTTGTATACCAGGATCACAAGATTCAGTGAGATAGCGAGGGTCAAGGCGAAAGCTACAAAGGTACATACAAATGATCACCACCCAGACATCATGTGAGATACATTTAGATGCAGTGGTGAGAAGCACCGTTTCTCTCATCTGGTACACTCTTTTCCCTTTAGTGGGACAAATAATGTCATGGATTATCTTGAGTACTGCCACTGAAGGTCCCAAGCTCTGATGAGCCTCCTAGATAAGTTATAAGATCTTACTGCAGTATGAAGTGGGGGAGGAAACAAACATCTTTGTTTTCTGTAATTACAAAGATGATGATAGAAAACTCTTCAGTTCTTTGTTTTGAATTTGCAGTTTGGGACTATTCCTGCAATAGCATATTCAGGATAGAATTCAGCTGCCTATACACTGGTGTCTAATGCTATTCTAGATGAGCTTGAACATTCAGCGTGGTCTGCAACTGAAGTGCAGAAGGGCCTTAGTCTCCAATAGATTCTGTGCCCTATCTGACAGCTTATTTGGATATAGATGCTTTAGGGTATCTCAAATGGCAGTAGATGACAAAGGACAGCATGGCCAGGATGGGCATGTGTGTGCTTTTCCACAGAGCTGCATGTTCCTCGAACCATAAAAAAAGTAACCAAGGTTTGAATTGACTGCAATGGTTTCTGATCATGAATTAATGATTTTTTTTTTTTTTTTTTTTTTTTGAGCTGAGTGAAGAGAAATGGGAAAAGGCTTCCTGAAAGTTGCACACATTGTACATGGCATTCACATCTGGAAGGGATTATTTATGAAAAGACGACCAAAAGCTTGAAGAAATTGATAAACCTGCTGAGAGACACATTAGAGCTAAAACTAATTTATGCTTATGATTTATCTTCAGTATAGGAAATCATAGAATCATAGAATAGTTAGGGTTGGAAAGGACCTTAAGATCATGTAGTTCCAAACTCCCTGCCATGGGCAGGGACACCTCCCACTAAACCATGTCACTCAAAGCAATGTCCAACTTGTCCTTCAACACCACCAGGGATGGAGAATTCACAACTTCCCTGGGCAACCCATTCCAGTGCCTCATCACCCTCACAGTAAAGAACTTCTTCCTCCTTATATCCAATCTAAACTTCCCTTGTTTAAGTTTGATCCCATTACCCCTTGTCCTATCACTACAGTCCCTCATGAAGAGTCCCTCTTCAGCATCCCTATAGTCCCTGTCAGACACTGGAAGGCTGCTGTGAGGTCTCCATACAGACTTCTCTTCTCTAGGCTTAACAGCCCCAACTTTCTCAGCCTGTCTTCGTACAGGAGGTGCTCCAGTCCCTCATGGCCCTCCTCTGGACTTGTTCCAACAGTTCCATGTCCTTTTCATGTTGAGGACACCAGACCTGCACACAATACTCCAAGTGAGGTCCCACAGAGCAGAGCAGAGGGGCAGGATCACCTCCTTCAACCTGCTGGTCACGTCCTTTTGATGCAGCCCAGGATATGGTTGACTTCCTGGGCTGCGAGCGCACATTGCTAGCTCATGTTCATTTTCACATCAACTATATTGCAAACAGAACTGTTTAAGACAGTTTGGGGAACATGTCAATACATTTTATTAACAGTAGCTGAGATTGTCAAAGAAAATAGCTATATTATTGCCAAAGAAGAGCAGTTTATCAAAAGTTGTCAACTGTCTGTTCAAGATAAACAACTTTGGGATGGTAGACAAAATAAAAAAGACTTAAACCAGACAAGTTAAGAAAATGCTTCTTAGAGAGAAGTGTTTGAATTCTCCTTAGAAAAAAAAAGCACACTAGAAATAACAAGATAAACAGTACTGTACAGTCTGATCAGAAACTATACCTGTGTCCATTCATTTGTCTGGGGATCGTAAGACTCCACTGTATTAAGGTATGTTTGACCATCATATCCTCCAACAGCATACAACTTGTCACCAAGGAGACATACTCCCACTGCATCTCTGCTAATGCTCATAGAGGCCACAGCAGTCCATGTATCTGTTTTTGGATCATACCTAAAAGATAGTTTCCGTTATGCTCTAAAATTGTTGCCAAAATTTAATAGAAAAAACACACTGGAATTGATGCTCTCAAGGTAGTAGAAAGCAGGTATTAGGGCAGCACAGATTTGGGTGTTAATGTCAAAGGACTTTTTCCTCAAATAGTCTCTTAGAAAATATTTGTTAAGTTATCTGGTAACACAGTCAGTACTAGCTAGGTAGCTACTTTGTACTGCCTTCCATGTAATAATACATATACACACATACAACTGCTCTTACTATATTTCTTCTTGTATGTCTAAATGTACCACTCCAGAAACAGCTTTGCTGCTATACCATAGCAGAGCAAGTGCTTGCTTTAAGTGATAACTACTACATCTGAAAGCACAAGCTGTTGAAACTGATTGTGGTACTAAAGCTAGTTTCTTGCCATTTGAATTATATTATGGCTATACAGGATGTTTTTATATGTAAGTTTCCTCTCCTCATGCTAAAAATAACACAGCTATTTTATGTCTTTTCTACTTACAGCTCTTCCCATAAATACCTTATAGATCAGCACCATTAGAATTACTAGCAGAATACATCTTCATAAGAATATTACCTTTCTACACAGTCTGACAGCCTAGATGTTAAGTTTGATGCTGGGGCATCATGGCCACCTATTGCATACAAGAACCCATTCCAGGTGGTTACACCTACACCTCCTCTTCTTTTTGACATCTGAGCACAGAGGGTCCATTTGTTTGTATGAGGATCAAAACATTCTACTGACTTAAGACAAGAACTCCCATCTCGACCACCAACTGCATAAAGCCTACAAAATAATAATAATAAAGTTAATATTGTCTGAACAAGATAAAGATTCTAGTCAGGTATGAAGGACTTTCAAGTTTATTAAGAAGGGAATTAACTTTCAATAGAATGTTCTGTTGCAAAAACTCAGATAAGATTTTATACTAATTCTCTTCTTATTTTCATGATCAATGCAAGTAACAATTTACAGAAAACTGGTATCTCTAACACAGCATTTATGTTCCATCCTATGCATATAGTTACATGTTCAAAATTAATTATGTGACTTGACAGGCAAAGGCTCATTTCTAGGAGGGTCAGAGGGACAAAAGTTAGTAGTGCACCTGTGCATGCAACAACTCTGCTCTGCCTTAGGCATTCAAGTATTTTTCTAGACCTGGGCTTTAGCTTATGACAGGGTTAACTGAAGTCCCTCACACCCACTAGGTGGCCCGGTTTGCTCAGACCTAACAAAAAGGCTTCTAAGAGTTGGTATTAACAAAGGATCTAAACTTTTTGGAAAGGCTAGAAGGAATAAAGTGGCTTTAGGAGCACTCCATCCCTAACGAACCTTAAATCAAATAATCAAACCTGGTAAAAAGTTCATGCACAGAGTTTATCAGCAATCTGTGCTGAGCAGCAAAAATGCTCTGCACTATTATTTGGAAAGGTAGGAATATGGAAGACCTAAAACAGAAGCAATGCTTCAGAAGTAAACTCCAATTTGAGGGACCACCTGAAATACTAATATGTGCAGCACATTACAGTATTGTTAAATGATTAAGTAAACATTAGATACTGCAGATGATGATAGTGTGATCAATTTACAACAGTTTTTATGAAGCACTATTCAAGATGCCCTCAGTTTGGGAAACACTATTTTTTGTTTTTAAATATACTTTGATCAAAAAATGTAAATACAAACTCTTGTAAATATGGCTGACCTAGTAGCAATTAGTAATAATTTTAATATCTTTTAAAAACAAAGAAAGACATTTCCATGGAAGTTCCCATATTTAATAACACAATTTGTTCAAGGTAAGGAATGTACTGAAGGACACAGAAAACTCCTGTTGCAGTTCCAGGAAGTTCACAACTAAAAAAATCAATTCTTTATACATCATAGCATTTAAATTAAGTCCCCCACCTTGCCTCTCCCCAGAACACAACAGTATTTTGATCACTTATGCACTTGTAATAGCTTGATTCAAATACCACTTGTACTTTGGAATGCTATAGAGCAATTACACTTAGTCCAAAAGAAGACAGTGAAAATCACTGGAAACCCTGCCCTACAAACAAAGACTAAAGGAGCTGGAGTTATTCAGTCCAGATGAGGTAATACTGAGGGAACCTGTGTCTTTAGATACAAAAAGCTGTTTCAAATACAAAAGAAAGGATGCATTTTCCATGCTCACTTTAGATAGTACAAACAATGAAAATAAATTTCAGCAAAAGGTTTTTAAGATTTGACACAAGAAGAACTTCACAGATGTATTAACAGTAAGCAGGTTGCTTGTGGAAGTTATGGCAACTTTATCACTGGAGATTAACAACAAAATCACCCTGGCTATGAGTGCTTTAGATATAATTGATTCAGCTTTGGGCTAGCAGAATTTTTTAGGGAACTCTGCAGGCATAGAGTTGTAGGAATACAAAATGACCTAAGTTGTCTGAATATGCTTCGTATTAGGAACTAGGCAAATTTTCACTGCAAAACAGCTGTAAAAATTTCAGGTAACACTCCAGACTAGATTAATTTTGCCAAAGCTTACTGTTCTGAGTTAATGCAATACAACAATAGTAGTCTCACATGATTTTACAGTAATTTTGGAAATTGGTTATTCCAGCTATCACAGTAAGAGGAAATCACTGGAGTCTCTGTGAAAGAGAAGAACCATTTACTCCTTTCTGTATGAAGACATTAACTACTTATTAGCCCACAGAGATGGTGTGTCATAAGCGATACTGAGGGGCACTGTGATGCTCTAGGGAAGCTTGCTTGACCCAATCCAGTATCTTTTCTGTGAATGAAGAAACTTGGTTCTTTAATGTTATCAACAGGTATCTATAAAGAGAAATTATTTATAGTCATTTAGGATGGTCCTGTAATTACATTAAAATAATGAGACAGAAAGTAGAAGTTGCCTTCACATACTTTCCATTTAATATTGCTACACCAACAGTACTCCTTGGAGTTGACATGCTAGCTACAAAGTTCCACTGACGAGCTTGTGGATCCCATCTTTCTACTGTATTCAGGTAGCTCCAGCCATCATGTCCTCCTACAGCATACATGGGACCTTCCAATACAGCTACTCCTAAAAAACACAAAGAAACAGATACAAAACATCAATCACTTCTGGGTAAGAGCAAAAAGAGCACATCTTCCTAGTAACAGTCCAGTGTGCACCACATAATATTTAGAAACAAACAAAAAGAAATTTCCTTTCAGTAGCCAAAGCTGGATATAATCTGAAGAAGAAATTATGTTCAATAAGCAGTTGGCATTAAAATGATGCTTCTACCCCATCTAAACTTAATTTCTGAGTGGTTTTCTACCAATCTTAAAACAGATAACCTTTTAGAAATAGGCATTTAGTCTTTGCAAGAACTTTACATACCAAGACCATGACGATGAGTGGACATAGGTGGCATTACACTCCAAGTTTTTGTTCTAGGATTGTAGCACTCTACAGTATTCAGTGTTTTCAGGCCATCTCTGCCACCAACAACATACAATTTATCGTCTAAGACAGCAACTCCAAACTGTAGCCTTCGTCCATTCATGTTTGCAACAGGAGTCCACATGTTGGTACGAAGTTCATACTTTTCAATGCTTGTAGCTCCTGAATGACAACATATGCAAGTTATTAAAAAGGTCTGAATTATCAGAATAGCTTTTGTTTCAGCAATATGCTGATCCCACAAGACACCATGACATCCTGCAGCATGTTCTTAAATCTAGGTATGCAAATAGCCTTTTCTGACTTTCTCAGGAATTAACTGCACCATTATAAAGGAGGACTCTCTCAGTGCTTTTCAAGACAAAAACCAGGAATTATAACTGCTTTGCAGAATCAAGCCTATAGAAATACAAATAAAATCTGAAGCTATGTGACATCTACTAAAAGTGATAATTTTACAACAAGTGAAAGAAAGCACTTCCTCTGCTAGAAAAAAAAAAGCAATTTTCTAACCTGCCAGATTCCCTCTAACTATCATTAAACAGTATGAAAGTGTGTATAAAGAAGACAATGTAAGGAGCTGTAACAGAACCATTTAACAACTGGCAAAAAGCATTTTTTCTTTATTTTTTTTTTTTAATGTATGTGCAGGTCACCTTTGTGCCCTGTCATTTTCTTCCTTTTCCAAATTACTTCTCACCTAAGTAAATATGGATAAGCTTCCACTTGATTCACATTTCACTATTCAAATCAAGTATTCCCTTCAGGATTCCAAATCAATCATAATCATAGAATCATAGAATAGTTAGGGTTGGAAAGGACCTTAAGATCATCTAGTTCCAACCCC
>JASSUY010022704.1:0-20276 GCA_032466535.1 Forpus xanthops
CATAAAGTTCTGCTAAGCTAAACATCTTTGCTCTGCTTCTAAACCACCTGTTGCTGACTATTGCATTCTCCCCCATCGAGTCGACCTAGTTCGCCTGTTAACAGAAGACTTTGTTTCATGACCTCGCTCCGTGAGCCAACTGTCGATAAGGCTCTCCACATACTACACAGTTGCTACATGGTCAGAGCCTGCATGTGCTTCATAGTGCTGTGTAACAGAATGTGCTGTTTCACTTAGGATTGAAATTGACAATCACAACTCTGCAGAAAGAATTACCCAGTACAGTATCTTATTGCTGGAGAGTATAATTAGAACTGACCATTTTATTGTGAACAATGTAAAAAGTAACAACTTGAGGAAGTATGTCGGTGCATAGGAATCTCAGAAGAAGGTACTGATGCTGAATTTGAAATACAGATGTAATCTGTAAAGTTATGTGACAGGAAAAATATTTGAGTACAGAATGTTGTAACACTTCAGAAAGTAGATGGCTGGCCTACCTCTTAGTAGAATATTTCATGAGTTCCTGAATTTCTCACATCTTCAAAGAGCTAGACTGAGATATTCCTCTGCTAAAGTGATCTGTCTGTACAATATTAAAAATAGTTGGGGAAAGTTTTGCAAAAGCGGGGAGTTTAAAGAAATACCTGCAGTTCTTTCATTTCCTTAGAGAACTGAATTCTGAAGGGCTTCAAATCTTTATATGCCCTTGTCTGATGTGAGAGGGGCAATCATGTTCAGCTCTCTAATGTGAACCACGCTGCGTGTGAAGGTGGTAGGTGGTTTTCCGATACCCATTTAGCCTGAAGTAATGATGTGCATACTAAGGGTGCTCTCTGTTTTCCTTATCTTGGATTCTGGTTGGTTGCAGTTCTGGCTGTGGTTGTATTCCTAGCTTTATTGAAGGGCGAATAGTCTATTGTTTTGTTGTTTGTGTGAGATGTTCTCAGCTGGTAAAATGCTTAGTTTGGGTCTTCAGGTCATGTCCACCTTAAGGTAAAAGCTCATAGTCCCAGATAGTATTTCTTTTCCTAAATTGTACTACAGTTAGCACCTGCCTTAACATCCTCCAGATAAGCAGTGTGCTTCTGGCTGGAATTGACACCACCACAACTCTTGGGCATTCCCTCCCTGTGAATGCCATTTACATGAAATGACAGAAATGGACTTCGCTAAACTGATAAAGTACTTTTAAAGGACACTTTTTCAAAAGAGTCTTTGTAAATAGGTCCTTTTAAAACTTAAGACTATACAGTGTATTTATGCTTGTCTCTGCTCTTATTGAACAGCTTAGAGTTGTATTTTGTTTGTCCTTGCAGTATCATTCATCTAAAGAAAACAACTTTTTACAGTCTGATGTGTAGGGCATAGGGTAGTTATGTCCATATCTGTGGGAAATACCTGAACCTGTTCAGGTACTGCAAGCAGTAAGACGTCATTAACACAATATTTCAATCTGTCACTTCTCAGCTATGATACAGGGTTTGAATTGTCAGTGTGTAGCAATATGTTTTATCCTATTTGAGCTATTCAATATTGTTGCCAAGTGCTGCAGAGAGCCATGCTGGCGTTCATCAATTGACCTGCCAGAGATACCATTGCATACCCGTAAGTGCAAGAGAAATCTAAAGGCGGGTTCTTCCAGTCCTAACCTCCTTCCTCTCCCACCAGCCATTCTGCTGTCATTTAATTGGTGCATTTTGAAGTGCAAACACTTTCCTGAGCATTTTCATGAAAGAACTGGCTCTCTAACGGGGAGAAGTAATGACAGCAATTTGGAGACAGGTTTGTAATTGCCTTTTTTGAAATATTTTCGCACTGATTTTTGTGAGCACAGGATTATTATTGGCATATTTTCTGCTTAATAAGTAATTCTTCAAGACATTGGCTAACCAATTAGACAACCAGTTATGCATCTCCTGAGGGCAATAACAGTATAAGTAATGGAAACCACAAGGTATGGTGCTGAAAATGGACTATTCCTTACTGCTCCTTCAATATTGCTCAAAGTGGTGGAATGAATGTCTGTCTTCTTTCTAATGGACAAAATTGTTTGGTTTATTATTATTCTTTTCTAAGCATAGCTAGTGAGCATCCTTATACAGGAGCTTAATGGTTTAGAGACATTATTGTGGTATGTAACTGCCTACTGTGTACCTCTCCACCTGTTTTATACAGCTGTAACCAATTTTTCTGGTTTGTGTGAAAAATGTTCTTTCTTTTCACTTTCAATGTAATGCAAAAGGTAAATTGGATACAATATTTCCTTCCATAATATAAAATAAAGGCAAAGTTTGCTTGGTGCTGTCCAATTCAAATTTTAAATGAAATATTATTGAAAATGGGTACATGCGTGCCTACTTCCAGTCCACACTCCCGTGTATGGGGATGTTATATGACAAAGGAAGGTCAGAGAATAAATCATTGCTTGAGCAATTAAAAGGAGCAGTTGACATGTGTGTCTAGAGTACTGTAGAGTTTGGAAAAGATTCCTCTTTGCAACTGCTGAATGAGTGGTTTACATCTGCTGGTGGCAATTGTTGTAGATACTAACACCAGTTTGCCCGAAGAATGACTAGAGAGATTCAGAACCCTAAATTCATAGTGCTCTAAAGGGATTCTGTTAGTCTGTGTCCGCTCTTTTTTATGAATGATCACCTCTTAAACCCTCTCTAATTATGAGTCTTCAGACTGGTCCACTTAGCTTTTGCGATTGCCAAGTGCATGTGTATGTATAAAATACTTGGAGATTTTACAAATAAAGAGTGAGTGGATTTCTGGGTGGGAAGTTTATGGAAGGAGATAACCCCTGAAGCACCTTATGTGGAACAATGTGTGTGTGTGGTTACTGGTGGGGAAGAAGTTCAGCAGCGGGTCCTCTTAGAAAAGTACTTTGAAAAATTACAGATGAGGACCAGGCAAATGCTTGAGGAAGGGGAGGGTATAGGTAGATAATGCATAGGTCAGAAATAATCTCACCACATGTTAGACCAGCTCTCCAGAGGCCAAAAGACTGTTAGTTTTCTGGACTCCAAATTCGGTCAGTAGACAAGAGTCTTATTTTGGAGGGCAATAGGCCCTGTGTTAAAACAGGGGTAAGTTGGAATAGTCACTGATAATAAGATTTGTTAGCATCACAGTAGTATTTTCAATTGCTAACTTCTTTTCTTAATGATAATATCCATGCCAAGAGTTGCATTTAATTTAAAATATTTTATAATGTTAACTTGATTTCAGTGTAAATGCATTTAAGAATCCCATTAGTCTGACTTGTAGAAGCAACCTGTTATTTAATGATATATTTAAAGCTGGAAATCTTTGGAAGAATTCTACATGATAATGGAATCTTAACATTTTTTAATTTTTCTCTTCAGGTAAGACTGGGAAGAGATAAGAAATTCAAGCACAACAGTACATAATGTAAAATAAACCAGAGTGGTTGAGGTTGGAAAGGCCCCTTTTAGCTTATCTGGTCCCATACCCTGGGTCAAGCAAAGTTACTTAAACCTAGATGCCAGGACTGTCTCTCCAAGTATCTCCAAGAAAGGAGACTCCATGGCCCTCCTAGGCAGCCTATGCCAGTGTTCAGTTGCTCTCATAGTCAAAAAGTGTTTCCCAATATTCAGAGGAACCTGTTGTGCCCATGAGTTCTTGTCCTGTCACTGCATGCCAAGAAAAGCCTGGCTTTATCCGCTTTGTGCCCTTCCTTCAGATATCGATAGGTAAGATCTCCCCTGGGCTTTCTTTTCCTCATGGCAGAGATGCTCTAGTCCATCTTTGTAGCCCTTGGCTGGACTCTCTCTGGTCTGTCCCTGTGCTCTTGCACTGATGAGCCCAGGAATGGACACAATGCTCCAGGTCTAATGTGTGACCTCACCAATGCTGAGGAGTTGGAGGAAGGATGACCTCCCTCAAATGTGATGGAAGCTTTTGGTGTTGCTAGGGTCATTCTAATGTTTGTCAAAGATACTTTTCCATGGGCAATGCACTGTTCAGGCATACATGTGCAAATGTATTTTGGTTTGCACATATACAGTCAACCTCAGGGGGTCACTTGTGCACAGTTCCTCTCTTCTGTCAAAAAAGAAAAACACACCAGCAATATTTAGGGTGGAAGTAATGCTTTAATTCTATGAGAAATGTCTTAAGGTTTCAAAATGTCTGTATTCTGCTTAAACCCTTACTTTTCATGTTTTCATGATTAGATGGTGACTAGGGGAGCAGTGTTGTTTATATAAGAACCAGCTTCAGTTCTCTGCAATGGTTGCTTTAAAAAGGCTTTATCTGGCTCCTTAGAACAGCAGCTGTATCTGATAACATGGGGCTAAATGACTGTCCTCTTTCTGCCTGTTTTTGTCTTGCAGAAGAAATTTTGTGTTGTGGACTAAAAATATTCTCTAATCCAACAGTTTTATAGCTCTTGTTGTATGAATTAGATCTTGAAGCTCTAATCTGTTTTACAGAAGTGGTAAGAAAGGAAGCAAGATGAACTTTAACCATCAAGCACTGACTCTTCATCTTTCTACAATTACCTCGTTTGATTTATGACCCTCTTAAGTTCCACTGAAGTGTGGGAAACTGATCAAAGTTACAGGAAGTGACATAAGGAATGGACAGATATCAGTCTATCAAAGGGGAAAACAGACAAACTTCAGACAATTAGATGGGAATTGTAAGGGATTGGTACCAAGGTAACTATATTCATCATATCCTTTAATGCCAAGATCACCTAGGTAAACCAATCAGAAATTTGGGTACAAATGTAGCAAAAGGAAGACCAGTGGGAGAGGAGAGATTATGGCAGGATTGCTAATCTGAGAGGATAGAGCAGAAGAGAAGGCTGGATATCACATGGGATGATGGCCAGTGAAAGCATTGTTCTTGATCTGTGTTGGTCTGTGCCATTGGCTGTGTGTATTCTGTGTGCATGTTTGCGTCTTTGGAGCATTTGCTCACTTTCAGTGGTTTGACCTGAAAATGCACGCCATAGGAGCCCTGTCCCCCAGACAGGGATGGGAGGGACTCCCTGATTCTCGGGCTCTAGCAGCCTGGGAAGGAGACCTATCCTGAGTCCCAAAAAACATCAGATTTGTCTACCCACAACTAAGACTGGTAAGTCTGTGGGTATCTTGGTTATACCTAAAACTCCTTGGTGCCATTTTTATCTTAGCTTTGGGAAGCCAGACATAAACCCAGGGCAGTGAATATAAACTGAATGGAAACAAATTAAACAATCTGTTAATTATAAACAAGACAGTCTGAAAGTTAGTTATGTGAATTTCAGCTTGATAGGATTTGTTAATTCAAGGCATATAGTTTCTGAATGTGCTTGTAACCTACTCTGAATTCAAGTGTGCAGTAATTGAATGGATTAGAAAAGCTAAATGTTTTAACCTTGAATATGTAATATAGCTGTATTATTTACATGTAGGAAAGTATTTTCCTTTTTCAGTATGAATTATATGCCACTTGAAGAAAATCATACTATTATGAAATATCATTTAAAAGCCTAAGACAGTCACATCTCATTCATTTGTTAACTAAAATGTGTAATCTTTTTCATTCAGAATTGACTCATTTTGACTTGCACAGCTTTTGTTAAACCACATCTGATGATTATCTTGTGTCTAAAAAGACTAATAATGGGCAAACGATTAAAGCCACAAAGTAATGACTGCAGAGCACTAAACCAGGTGCATTACGGATACTACCATATGTTTTGAATGGAACTGAGCTTGGAATTCCGATAAATTTCTTCTAGTATTAAAAGTAAACTGTCTCTCATCTGTAACAGTCTGACATGTTCAGACAACAGACAGCTTGGAAGGCCTTACAGGTTCTTTTTCTCCATAAAGAAGTGTTAAAAATGAAGCACATCATCTATTATTTTCCTGTGCTCTTTTTATCTCTTCCTGACTAAACAGAAAAGTGATGTATTACAGGGCAGTTGCCCACACTGTGACATTTCAGATGTGATTATCAAAATGCAGCACATCAGTTATTGAGAGTTTTTTAAATGAAGGTGACAGGAGTGAGCATTTCACAAGAGTGCTCTGTGTGATTTCAACACTGCAGTAATTCACTGGGATGTCTGCATGCCACAGTGGGAGTTCCCACAGCTCCATGGTGTACAGACTTTAAATTTCTTTATACAAATCTATAGGCTGCTGTTGGAGTTTTTCTCAAATTAATCTTTGCAGCACACTTTGCAAACAGAAGCTTTCACTGAAACTAAAGTTCAATCGCTCCCCCATATCTGCTGTTTCAGGACAGCATCTCTAAACTGTGCAAACTTTGGTCAAAAGCTGAATGACTTATCAGTCTCTGTTAGCATATTGGTCAGACACAGCAGCATGGCGAAGGGAATTCTGTTGACCATCAAGAGGAGAGACTGGAGAGGCCAGAAAGCAAAGCAATCACTGAAAATCACTTAGGCTGGTACATAAGGAAGTAGAAAAAGTCATTAGTTTTTGAGCATTGCTCAAAAAAAACTTCCTTTATGGTCACTTCCAATCACTGTTACCTTTATTGAGGGAAGTTAAGACCAAAAACTTCAGATGGAGAAAATTCCCTGCTTCTCTGGTTGCTCCTCTGTCTGGATGTATATTGTTACCTGACTGCCATTTTATGCAAACATCCTTAATGAAAGAAATTGTGCATTAACAATAGGAAATAAAAGGAGTACCTTGTGTGCCTAATACAAGTTAGCTGCTTACAAGGCACACTAAGAAACCATAGACTCTATAGATTCTTACTTGGCATGAAACCATGTATTGACCTCTACACAGAGGCCTGCATCTCTGATGTGCTCTGCCACTGACAAAACCCATGTGTATTACTTTGCTGGAGCTACTACTCACATATCTGCCTCTATAATTTTTAAGGTTTTCTTCTCAAACTCTTGCTTGGCATTCCCAGATAACTTTTTAACAGCCTGTTTTGTATCAGAGGCATGGGAGGGTATATGAGAATCTTCTGTGTAGACTTTCACTGTTCTAGTTTATCTCTTCATAGTCCTTTTATATACAGCGTTTTGTATTTACAGGGGAGCACTATTCAAATGCAAATCATTTTGTGTAAACCGGTTTGAAGTTTTTCTGCATCCTCCAAGAAAGATGGACTTTATTCTATCTCACTCTATTCAAGGGAGATTTTTCAGGCATATTATGGGATGGAATATTTAGTACTGTTTATTGAAACGGGGGGGTTAGGAGCACACTGGTGATGGAAGTACCAAAAACTACCAAAGATCAGCCATAGATATTATAGTTGTCTGTGGGCTATTTAAATCTTGCATTTCTCTCCATTTGCTTGTTACTGAATGAAGGATTTTGCACTTCATTGCATATGTTTTTGTCAGCAGGGTAACTCTAAGAGGAGTCAGGCACATGAGTTTATGTCAATTTCTTATGTCAAGCTGAGTAGCCTTCATCTTTTATACCCTTTATCTTTTTCTTATATTTTTATAATATAAAAGCATATAAGTAATTCCAGCATTTTAGGCTAGATGTGAGTCAAGACATAAATAAAGGCTGTCTGTTTTTTCCAGGTGTCTTCAATATTATTCCATGAAAAAAAGACGATTTCAGTTCTCTCCTGCTGTTAGGGCTATTTGCTTCTAGGGATGAACAAAACTCTCTGATATCCAAAGAAGCCAGAGAAATGTTTTCTGTCATTACTAAACTAACTGTAGAAAAGTAATGGTGTAGATTTATGTTTAATTGGGAATACATTTTTTCCCTAGTGCTATATAAAAACTGCAAGTCACACACGAAAAGACCGCAATAAAACTATACAAAGTCATGTAAAAATATGGGTGTAAAACATAGAAGAGGAAAATCTGGTGATCTGAGTCCTCTGTGAATACTCATCCGTATTGTAAGTAACAGGCAGTTATCTATTAGTACTGCAATCAAACACTGGTTTTATGGGTACACTCTGCTTCTGATAATGATTTAGATAAACTAGCCTGTGACACTGAGGAAATCCTGACCACAATCAAACCCAGCATTTGAAGATGTTGATCATCTAAAAACATAAAATAAGGGTAGGATAAGAAGAATTGGTCATGTGTCCTCCCTTACCCAATAGGAATAATTGAGGCACCTAATCCATTTTCTGTGTTTTAACATCATGGGGAAATATTGTCTTTAACCTTATATTTTATTCCTGATGCACCATGTACTCTACCCCTACTTTGGCAATAAAATTATAGTTCTGCTTAGATGAAGTTGTCATATGGAAATAACAGATTTTTTCCAACTCTTCAACATAAATGTTACCTTGGGAAATGGAATTATGGAGGGTGTATATGCTGCCAAAAGAACTGAAAGGAATTAAGATTTCTACTGGGAGAGGGGCATTGAGTGATCTTTCCTGTCCCACCTCCTTTTATCCTGCCATAATATCTTCAATTCATTATACACCAAACTGATTCTAAATGGCTTTTCTGAACCAAATACTTTAAAAGGATGTGTGTGGGGAAGTGGTGGCATCTGATTTTTTCTTTTTTTTTTGAGAAGTGTTGTGGTAAAGAATTCGAAATTTTGCAGCATTTAGAAATATGTCTTTAATAACCTTAGTATTTAGTTATAATGGCATAACGCATTGTCTACTAAAAAGTAATAAGATTCTGCAGTGTGCACCCAAAAATCCAAATTCTGATGTATTTAACTTTCCATGCACATACAATCTATTTGATTTCAAAGTTCAGCAAACTGAGAGCATCCATACTACCCCACTGCGAGAAACGCATTAGCAGTGAGGGAATCCAGAATCAAACCATAACGTGTTGTGAATTATTAAAGGTGGGTTGATTGTGACACTTGGCATGGCATGCTTGCATCCGTACATCAGCAAGTACTGTCAGAAAGAGCTATTCATGAATAGCAAGCCAATATATACCTGAAATACTTATTTCAACTGGAATCCTATGGTAAAAAAACGATTTCCGCTGTCACTAATAATATCAAACTGTGGATTTTAGACTCCATTGCATTTTCTCTGTGTGTATCTGAACAAAATAATTTCTCTAGCAGAAGACAATATTTCCTTTACAGTGTTGTAAAAGTTCTGCACCAACACGGATAACAGAAAATGACAAATTATTTATTGGTTCATGAGGATTTATATACCTCCTGTGTTGTTTCCCAGTTTCAAGCTTTGATTTGAATGATGGCAGTATGCATGTCATCACCTGATAACTTAGCTTCTGTTGTTAGGTTATTATTTAGATGGATGCTTCAGTATTTACAACATCAAACTCTGCATCTACCATGAACTGCTTTGCAGGGTCCCATTGTAGGCGTTCTAGTGACATTCTAGTAATTGGGCACTTACATGATTTTGTGCTTTAACTTCTTTTAATTATGGTGTGTTTTACCAGTGAAAGAGGCATGACATGTATTTGTTGCAGTCTTAATTTTCTTCAGTTCTCTATTGGGTCTCTTTGACATTGAAAGATACTGCATGTCTTTACTGTCATATGGAGGGGGGTATAAAAACCTATTGAAAATGCAGTGCTATATAGCTTTCAGCTTTTTCTTTTTTTTGTTTTTGGTATATTTTCAGAAGCAAATGCAATCAGTGTAATCATAACAAGAGTTGGTACTGTTTGCTGCATTGCAAAAGAGTAAAAGTACAAAGCGACAATGATGTATGTACAGCATATGAATTGGAACTGCAGTATGGATCAGAATTTGCTTTGCAGATTGACAGTGCCACTGCAGATTGAGTCTACAGTGTCAGTAAGTATAGTTCGGAAAATACAAACCTTGAAGTGATAAACTGACCCATAGCTGATGGAGAAGCTCACTAAGCTATGATAGCCCTGCTCCTTCAGAAGATCCTGGTTATAATGATGTCGCATTATAGTTAATGAATTGTAACTGAATTTTATCCATGGTGTATAAGAAAGGAAACAGTCATATATGTGCTGGTGCCTCTGGTTATGACGCACATTTTGTTGGGTCTTTGCAGAAGAAGGAACAGAGAGGAGTTAAGAGTTAAAACCATACCCAAGGGAGAGCCAGATCAAAAGGCTGTGTGGTCTGTTTGTAGGGGACAACCTCCAATGCAGCATTAAGGGAAATTATACTAAAGGCCTGGGAGGTGAGACAGAATTGGCAATAGTGTAAGTAATACCTTCTTTCGAAAAGCTTTGTTTTGTTTGTCCTTATTCTTTTATTTTGTGGCATTCCTTCACTGTAATTCTCTCATCACTCAGTGACGTGATCCTTTGTAGTGGAAATTGGAAAATGCACTTTAAAGAAGTTAGCATGTAAAGAGTTTACTTTGTGCAATTAATTATTGAAGGGAATGTGAGGCAGAAAACCCATCCTGGTAAAACAAGCAGATAGATGAGCAATTTATTTCCTGGGAGAAGGCTTAAATTTGGCTCTAAGCAAGTAAGCAGCTCTTCACAGAACAGCCAAGAGTGAGGAATGCTATGCCTTCTTCTAGTAAGTATCTGAACATAAAAGCTGAAGTTAATGCATGGAAGCTAGTGTACATCATCGAGTAGTTTATTATTGCTGTAAATAAATATAAAGATATGAATGGAGTAGAGGGAAGAGGAACTGAAGTGTAGATATGACCTGTCATTTTCATCTTTGCAAGCAGGGGAGTGTCTTCCGTAATGCTTTCACCCACAACAGAAAATATAATTTGAAGTGCACATATATATGTGTATGATTTTCCTCTGTTTATAAATGGCTGAAGCCATACACAGTGAGGAGACAGCCATAAACATCAGTAATGGAGAACACAACCACTTGCTGATACAATTGCATGTTCCTTCCCAAACTGCAGGACTGTTGCCTTCAGAGGAACTGTCAGTGGTTTGCTGGCAATGTTCTTGCTCCCTCTCATCATGCAGAAGCACAAGCCTATTGTCAGCACAGCTTTTGGAGAAGATCTGTAGCCAAATTACCCTCTTTTGTTTTTTGATGGACAAGTGATCATAGGTTGCGTTTCCTCTGTACTTGTGGAGTTCATCATTTTCCTATGAATGGAATTCTCTGGAAAAGGCTAAGAAAAATCCTTTCAGTTGTGGGTTAGAGTTTTCTGCCTTTGCTGTGGGAAAAAAAAAAAAAAAAAAAAAAAAAGCTATCAGGATTTGGGTCTGAATGGGCAGGCAATCTATAAATGTAAGATTTATTAACATGAAAGAAGGAAAATAGCTTCTGGATGACATTGTGAGACAAACTGGTCTCTTCACCCTAATGCTGGCCTAAATCAGGTAAGGATTAATGTTATGAATAAATGGAAGTTTTATCAAGTTACTACCATTGCTCTACTTTATTGGATTGAAACTTGGTCCTACTACTCGGAAACCTAAGCTGTGCTGCTTGTGAAAGTCTTTGTTTTAGAGTTAACATGGTTCAAGGCAACGAGCAGCACATAAGTCCCCTGAGTTCAACTCCTAATGTCTATAGGATTTTTCTTCTACTTTCCAGTTGTGTGTTTAGTATAGCTAAACAAGCCCTGACCATAAGTGTGAGTCCAGCTTGATGTTAAAACTACCTTTTTTGCACAGCAGCAGTGTGGTAACAGGGAATTAACCCTGTGAACATGATAACCCAACATAAATCTCTGGACAGTTCAAGTGACAATCTCTTGCCTTGTGTGACACTAGATTGAAAAGTGTTGAAGCAAATGTGAGACAATGTCAACTTGTGATGGTCAAATTGTGGTGAAAGTTTTGCTGGGCTGTGTCATGTTCTGTTTTGGTATCTGAGTAGTTACCTCTACTGTTAGTTGTGGCTGTTTATACTGCTTAGCTTGACATGTGGACTAAGCAGAACATCAGATGATGTTACCCGAAGTGTGGTTGCTGGTTACCTGGATGAGATCAAGATAAGTTCTCTTTAGTTTTATTCTAAAGGAACCTGTGTTCTTTTTATGTACTTATTTGTGTCTGTCATGGGCTCATCAGTAGCAGTCATTTTTCTCCTCCTTAATAGCTGATGAAATGCTGCGTTTTTGACTTTCAGCTTGGGAACAGCACTGATAACACCAGTGTTTATAGTTATGGCTTAGAATGTTTAGACTGGCAAAGGACTTTCTGAGCTTCATGCTCTGCGAGGGAGGAGGGGAAACCAGGAGGAAGCAGAGACAGGGCAGCTGACTCAAACTGACCAAAGATGTATTCCGTACCACAGCACGTCATGCCCAGGATGTAAAAATGGAGGGCAGAGACCCGGAAGGGTGGAGGTGCACTGTGTGGTTGGACTGGGTATATAGTTGGTGAGATGTCGTACTCTTTTCTTGTATTTTTTTTTGCATTATGATTGGTGGTAGCAGCAGTGATTTTGTGTTATACCTTAGGTACTGGACTGTTCTAATCTCAACTTTTGGGAGTTGCATTCTTTTGATTCTCCTTCCCATCCCCCCAGGACTGGCGGAAGAAAGAGGGGGAGTGAGTGAGCAAAACTGCACGAGGGCCTTAAACCACGACAATGTCTTATATGATGTTCAGCAATACTGCTCTGACTGGAAGGCTGGATTTGCCAAGATTGCCAATGTCGTATCTTCCTATCTTAAAACAGCAGTCTAATTTCTGAATACAGAGGGCTGTGCCTTATTCTTTTTTATTTTTGCAGCAAAACAAAACAAATGAAATTCATAAACTTCTTTTCAATTACACTTATTAGCATCAATTACACTTACTAGCATTACTTTCTCACATCTGGCTTCCAAACTTAAATCGCTTCAGACTGATGCCTTGTTGTCCAGGCCCATCCAAGACAAGACAAGGAACAGCATAAACCAAACAGGTTTGGAAACTAGAGGCTGTTATTGAGTGTCTGCAATGTTCAGTCTTGCCTATGAGGCACTTTAAAGTAACAAACATGTTCTGGGGAGAAGCACAAGATAGCAGCTACAGTGTGTTCTGGGAGGTCAGCATTATGTAGCAGCTAGCACTAGAATGGTTTGTCTGCAGAAGTAATACATCTTAAAGAGAAATTTGCAGGCTTTATTAGAATAATCACATATGTCTTTCAACAGTGATGTAATAAAATATCAAGTGCATATGGAAAAGGAAGTAGAAAAATGGTGATGTAATAGTTGTAGTGTTACAAAGTTAATGTGAGAAGACAGACATATAGAGGTCAACTCCTGGGAGTAGTGTCCAGCCTTAAACCTGAAAAAGACTCGTAATTTCACCTTTCAGAAGAATTAAGAGCTGGGGAGGGGGTGAAATGGTCAAGATTGACCTTTAAATTCATTCATTCTTACCAGTTGATCCTGTACGGTCCCTTCCAATCTAAACCTTTCTTTAAAATATGTCTGAAAACTTGGAACAGATACGGTCTTTTTCATTGTAATGTTAGAGCTGTATTGATTAGCTCCTCACAGTTTAATAGCTGACCTGACATTGAGCCAACAGCTGCAGTGGAATATTTTTGTCATTTTCTTCTTCACCTGTTGTGAACATTTTAATAAATGTGAATTGAACCCCCCATAAAAATCCCAAAATGAGGAAAAATGAGAAAGCAGTCTTTTAAGACTTGCCCTCTTGCATGAGATGAGAGTTTTGAGCAGTTTTACAGTGTAATCTCATGTTCCTCACAGTGGTCATCATTCCCACTGAGGAGAGGGTATGTGATATAAAGGACAAGTATTGCATAGCCAGGACATGCTTTTCAGCAGGGTGGAGGGGTAGTGATTTCTAAATTGGATTGTCTGGATTCCTTATCTGTAGGTGGCAATTTCATCAATGCATTTACCAAGTGCAGGAGTTGCTCCTTTAGCTTGATTGGTAGACATCTGCCAGAGTTTGGTTTCAGCGTTCACTGACAAAGCCTAAGTGCCTGTAAATCTGAGATTATCCTGACCATAGCTGGGGCTTTGCTTGTGAAGTGATTGCTTCTTTCATTTGCCACCAATAAGAAATCTCAGTAGCAATCTTGGCTGCAAGACCACTTACTTTTCCCTTCTTCCTCTGCCTACCACCCAGTAGTGAAAAATCTTTGACTGTACCTGGCTAACAAGTTAAGAATGTGACTGCCACTTAATGGTTGCCTACTACTGTAGTAATTGCTACTTTTGTGCTTTAATGCGCTAATTACATGTCAATGTATGTGTACTTCCATAGCTAGGAGTTGAGAAGCAGAAGTGCTTAGAAGGCCATGAAAGTGTCAGGTCCATTATCTATTGCTTATGGATAGAATATTACATGTCAGATAAAGGGTGTCAGGTCCTTTATCTATTACTTATGGATAGAATGTGCAAATTTGAATACATTGATTGCACTCACCTCTTTTCCTGGAACAGCTTTCCACTAAAAATCATCTTACAACATGTAGAAGTACTAAATATATATAAATATATATATATAGTTTAGGAAATAAGCTTAGTCACTGGGAGACTGGACTATTTTTGTGTTCTTTGGGTTCCTATGGAGTATTTTGCTTTCACTAATGGAGAAAAACCTGTAAAATGTGACCAGGTGATATGTGAGCAATGGGTGATTTGGATACTTTCAGACTCATGACACAATCACATAGAAGGACATGGCATTGCCAGGGTGTAGGACATTTAACATCAAATGCTCATAAACATAGTCAAATTTAAATTGCATCCTTTAATTGCCAAATACATCTCAGTTTCTGTCACTCACAGCACAAATGTGAAAAATTGGAGAGTTAGAGCAGTTTACTGCTCTGTTTACTGAAGGGCAATTTTTACGTATTTACCTCTGGAGAGTAAAAGATTTCTGACTTCTTTCAATGCTACATCAGCTTCTGTCATCTTTTGCATACAAATATTTTTCCTGATGCTTCATTATGATGTGAAGTGCTTTAGAAGTCACCATCACTTTTATATGGGTAACAGTGCTGAATGACTAAATCCTATTGTCTCACTTTCTATAAAATTCATTAAAGTGAAAAAGGGCTACCTCTAAATTTAAATTCTGCCTCCAAGGTCATTATCATTTTACCTCTTCTACCTTGTCTGACACATACTGGTGTGTACGTGAAGAGTAGAAAAGTATACCCAATTTTCAATTAAAAACCCAAAGCAATACAATCTCTGTCAAGTCAGAAAATGGGAAAATATCCATCAGCTCAGCCTTTACTTTTCATGTCAATGACTTATAAAGCTATTCTTTAAAGCTGTCCATTTCTCCTTTAATTCCCCTTATATTATTGCTTGTTCTTCATGAAGTTCTTCTAGCTGCGATAGTGAAGATGAGTCTGATCCTGTATCCTTCAGCAGAATAAATCCAGAAACCTAATTTGAAATGCAAGGAGGTATATGTACCTTAAGATTGAATTTTTCAACTCTTCATTAGACTCATTACTAATTCCAAATGCTGATTTTACTGATATCAGTGAGATTTTAATAATTTTGGTGGATAATTCTGATTCATCTCCCAAGTGGAAATGGTCCTTTTGTGTTATCCAGCAAATGCCAATAGGGATTTTCTAATACTATATATGGGTTTAATAAAGTAAAGAAAAATAAAGTATACCAATGCCTTTGTATACAAGCTGCTTCTGCAGAAAATTACTGAAGCATGCTCAATGGAATTTGTCCACCTGAGGGCAAGAAATATGCTCTATCAGCCTAGTGGAGTAATCAGTCCAGAAGTCTCACAGTCTGTACAGATATCCTTAACACAACACTAGCTGAATATAATTGGATAAAACACACAACCAATTTGTTCATACCTAAAGGAACATTTTAGGAGAGCCCACTGTCATAAAACACTTATCCTAACTCTATGAAATCAAATAAATGTCATGAAGAGAACATGAATTATTCATCACATAGGGTGTTGGATTAGGACCCAGGCAAGCTGGGGTTAAATTCATCTTTTTGCAAAGGGGAATCTAAACATTAAATGCCTCTGAAGTAATTGACAATAAGCACTTCAAGGAAACAGTTATTTGACCTAAGACAGCCACTTCAGATGTAATTTGCTTCTTTCTACCTATTAGTTACAAAGGATATAGTAGGTTTGAATTCAAACTATTTTTGGATAATAAAGTAAAAGCAGAGAATCCCTGCATATCTGCTCTCAGCAGCATTTTGCAATTCTCCACATTTCTGCCTTTTACTTGCCTTAATTTAGATTTGAATCTCATCTAGGGCAGAAATTTTCTTTCTTTTAAAAAGGCCTGTGGTAATGGGATTACAGCCTCTTTTCAGATACTAAGAGGCTACTCTAATATTACATGTAATCGATCTACAAGCAAGAAAGCATAACCTTTCAGTGAATTAAAACTATTGTAAAAGTTAAGTAATTGGTGAATGGTGCCAGAGTGCATGGGAGGTGTACCTAAGATCTCTGAACACTTGAGGAAATAAAACCCAGAATGGCTGCTGATGTAACTCTCCTACCTTAATGTGACTCCCTTTATTCTTCAAATTGGTGGCTACTGGTGAGCAAGCTCTTCCTGTAAATGACAATATGTTCTTAACTGCATGGTTAGATGATTAAACAATGATTTGCAAAATGATGAAATCTAGTAAGGAATCTTTAGTAGGGGTGCTTTGAAACATGCATAATGTTTGACCTACCTTTCCTCCATCATAACTATTAGGGGTTTTGCCATCACTTCAGTTGTGAAGATGTTGTACTTGTTGTCAAAAGGAAGGAAAATCAAAGCAGCTTTAGGGTCTTAGAAATACTCTACTCCTGAATTCATGTACCATTCAAGACAGCCAAATTCCTACATCAGTACATGGAATTAATGGCTTATACTGGCCAGTGTATGGTTGTCATGGTCCAGAGCAGTTGTTGCAGCCTATACTCATGTCCTCTCCACCTTTCTGAGCACCTGTGGTCATCATGAGGTCATGAACTGTGGAGCAGGTGAATACTTCTTCAAATCCAGCCCTTCCTGCTTTCATATTGAGACTAACAGTAAAGAAATACATGGCTTACTCTAGTAAAAAAAGTTTATAATTTTTTCTCTAACACACATAGTTTCACTCTCAGTCTTTGTGAATTTAATCACTTAGAATGGACTTGGAGTCAGGAGGAATACTTGAATTTAAGTCAATCGACTCTCATATATATGAATAGTATGATGGCAGGAAGCATAGTTTCACCTCCGACTGTATGTCCAGTACCCCTTATCTAAACAAAACCCCAATATTGCTAATGTGTCCCACAGTGACACATTGTGCCCCAAGCTTGACTTGCAAGTGTAAGTTTTTAGCAGGGTTATTCAGTTCAGGTTTCCTGAGACATTGGCTGGAGTGGTAGCTGAGGATTTTGTTTATCCTTTATTTTCAACCTCAGGTGGCATGTGTATGTGAGAAAATGAAACTTTACTTTGTAAGACAACTTCCTAAACTCCAGTGTTTGATTCAGACTTAAGTGACTGTTTATAATTGGTTGTGTTTTGGAACTGGGTTTGTTTGGAAGTGATCCATTCATCTCTGCTATGAGTGGGATTCAATATTTGTTTGTTGGAATTTGGAGATTTCTGGGTTGTGGTATTTTTTTATTCGTATTTTTGTAAGGCACTTTTTAATTTTAATATTCTATAAAAATTTGTACTCAGCAAGTTTGTTGAAATGACTTTCAAACATTCAAAATATAACAAGGCCTTAAAACAATTTTAACCAGATGGTCTTCTAGCATGCAATTTTACATTCAGCTACCACAGTTAAAGCAGAGGATGAATAGGGTTATTTCTGGGTAGTTACAGAGCAGCTGAGATCACACCTGGCTCAATCTGAGAAGGAGTCTGACTGTTCTTATTTATTCTTTCTGACGTTATGGCTTGCCATGGTTTAAGCTCAGTCAGCCACGCAGTCACTCTCTCTCCCCACTTCTTCCCTCTGCCCTTCTTCTGGAGGGATGGGGAGAAGAATCAAATGATTCAACTCCCACTGGTTGAGATAAGAAGAGTCTAGAAATGAAGGTATAACACAAACCACTGCTGCTATCACCAATAATAATAATGACAAGGGAAATAACAAGGGAAGAGAATACAACTGCTCACCACCCACCAACTGATACCCAACCAACCTGAGCAGTGATCTAACCCTTCCAGGCAATTGCCCCTAGTTTATATAGTGGGAATAACATGCTGTGGTTTGGAATACTTTTTTGGTCAGTTTGGTTCAAGCGTCCTGTCTCTGCTTCCTCCTGGCTTCCTCTCCTCCCTGGCAGAACATGAGACTCAGAAAGTCCTTGGTCAGAGTAAACATCACTGAGCAACAACTGAAAACATCGGTGTTATCAGCATTGTTCCCAGGCCAAAAATGAAAAACACAACACTGCACAAGCTACCAAGAGAGAGAAAAATAACTGCTACTGCTGAACCCAGGACATACTTCTTACAGAGATGATGTTTGTAGCAGGATTTGTTTCTGTCTAAATCAAGACCCAATTTACCTGTTTAGAGTATGGAATTTGAATCATTGTAGTCTTTACAATGCACTTAAGTTTTTTGAAGTCTGTGCACACACAAGGATTTTTCTTGCTTTTTCTTTCTAGTCTTGTTTATTATCAGATTCATCTTCAGATTTTACAGTCTCCCTTCCCAGTTGCATACTATTATCACCTCTTTATGCTAATGCTCTCCCTAGCTGCCTGTATTATTACCCCTCCATTTATCTTCCCATCGTGTGTGATCTACAGTACTCATTAGCTTCCTATTCTCAGATCACTTTTTGCCTTCTCAGCATGCAAGATGACCCTTTTATCACTCAGCCATGTTTCACAATCAGGCCAGATAATGCTTCATCCTTCCTTACTCTTCCTTAGTTTTTTATTTTCTTGCTGCTTCTTATCTCTTGCCATTCATTTCTCTACAACAAGGCTGCTTTTAATGCTTACTCAATTAGATCAGGTTTTTCTAGTACTCTATCAGTTTTCTTCACTGCCTGGGCAGTACATTATTGATTTCCATGGTTCAATTTATCAGAGTATATAATTCCCAGCAAATTTCTTTTCTCCATCAAGTTTATTTAATCCACCCTCTTCCCAATATCCTCTTCAGACTAGACTTTATATTTATGAGGCCAACAGTACATTAACTACTTAACTCATTGATTCTTACACCTTACAAAGTGCTTCATCCATAATCTTGCACATTCTGCCTAAATTCAGCCAACTTGTAATTCTTGCTCTGAATATGGCTACTTAGAGCACTTGTTTAATATGTATTTTAGACAATTTATATGCTTGAGTTCATACTTTTGTGGGCACCGCATAAAATGTTTTCAGCTCATTGGCTCCAAAGTACTTAAAATTCTATTTCCCAAAGCTCCCTTCAAGTTTTATGATTGCTCATGTTAAATAATGAGCTTAAAAAAAGGAGAGTTGTTATTGTTTTACCTTAAAGTTCTTTTCATTAACAGCATGACTTTGGGGGGCTGGAAGACTTGTAAACTTTTATATAAGTTTCATATTCAAAAAAAGAAACTTTTCTTGATCCTATGTAAATCCCCCTCAGTCTCATAAGGAGTTTTGCAAGGGGACTGCTTGAATGTCTACAGATCTAATCTTCTACATAAAGTTTCAACTGCTATGCGCAAGCAAATCTCAATGTTGCATAAAATGCCATAAGCTATATATTGTGATGACAGAAAATAATGGAAAAAATAAATTTAAGATACTTCTGGATAAGCAGTTATTGACTCCTGTATAACATGAGCGGACAGTGTGTGCTTGCAAGCCAGAAGCCAATAATTTCCTGGTCTGCAACACCAGGAGGTGGAGGGAGGGGATTCTCCTACTGTGCACAGGTGTGGAGTGATGTGTATAGTTTTGGTGTTCTCAACCTAAGAAGGATATGAAGTTGTTGAGCAAGTCCAGAGGAGGCCACAAGGAGGTAAACTAAGGCTACTTTTGAAATTAGCTGTGTTTTTGCCATCCAAAGAGGCAAGCCCCTCCATCTGATGGAAACAGCTAAATCATATTAGGCATTGCTCTTATTACTCCTATTATAGCTGAGGTGATCTCCAGATCTTATAAGTATCCTCTCCAAAGGAAGGATAAAAAAAAAGAAGCCTCATGTTCTTCAGGTAGCAGCCACTTTCCTATCAGAGATGCCAAAAAAGGGCTGAGGTGATGTTGCATTAAAGGGGAAGGTAAACCCCATACTATATAAAAGGGGGCCAGGAACAGCCCTAATACGCAACTATCAGTCCGAGCACGTCTGGTATCGGATTCACTGATAATTCACCGCAGGGTCAGCTCCTATATGCAACTATCAGTCCGAGCACGTCTGATATCGGATTCACTGACAGTACACAGCTGTCAGTCCGAGCGCGTCTGGTATCGGATTCACTGATAATGCACCACA
>JASSUY010022705.1:7355-18020 GCA_032466535.1 Forpus xanthops
CCTTCAGGAGCCTTCTCTTCTCCAGGCTGACCCAACCCAGCTCTCTCAGCCTGGCTCCAGAGCAGAGCTGCTCCAGCTCTCTGATCATTCTACAGCATTTACCCACACAAACCATTTCTGCCCTGTCTAATGCTGCACACGCTACTGGAAGTATTTCTGAGTATTCTGCCATCAGACATGGACACTTTGCCTTCAAAGTCTCTTTTCCATTCATTCTTTAGGAGTTGCTGACTGTCATCTCAAGCCTTTTTGCCAGTATTTGTCAATAGGCTCTTGAGAAGTCTCATGAGCGACATTACTTTTATTTCTCTCTCTGTGTGGTCCCATGGGCATCACCAACCCAGCTCTGATAATCTGTTGAATGCCATTAGAAGCTCTTGGGCTACAGCTTTGCTACAATGGGCAGTAAGCCAGGAGTTCGGGTGGAGGATGTGAGCCGCATCTCTTGTCTCTCCATGAAACTTGGAAGCTGAACAGAATAAATTTTGGTGGAGTCAGACTGCCAGGACCAGGGAGACTTGACTGGGTGTCTGCACACCACGTGGAGAATGAGGGGAAGGCTGTCTGTGAAAACAAATTGGTGTTAAATATGTGCTGACTTTGGGGAAATAGATGGGTCTGTTCTCAGAGATGTTGTTAATGGTGCTTGCTTAGAACTGCTTGAACAGACAGCCTTGAACTTCCAGTAAGCAGGACTCGTTCTTGAAATTATCCTAGACTTGCCAAATGAAGACTAAAAGTGTCCGAAGCCCTGGTGTTTATGACTCAGAGGAGAACAGCACTAGTGTTGCCTGTGACATACTGTTCAATACGTTCGCCAATTCATCTTGCCAAATAACGTGGCTGACTGCAAACCTCCTACTGTCAGCCTGAAAAGTAGAACTAGTAACAGCATTGCTGTAACGCCACAGGAGCAGCGTGGTCCTCTTGTTAGTGCAACTGCTGCCGTCAGCTGCACATACAGCCAGATGGTCTCAGTCAGCCGCTTTGCTATGTCAAAATTGTCATCACCTGCAGCATTGGGAGGAAAATTAGGTTTTTCCTAAAGAGAACAATTTTAATGGTGATTTTATTTTTTCTGGATGCTCAGAATAAACATTTTTAAACTCTTGGATATTAGACATAGGCAAACTTAGGTTGGAAGGGACCAGCCTGCTTGGCCGTGGATCAAGTCTGCTTGGCCACAGCCTCAAGCTGCTCCAGGAGAAGTTTAGTGGAGCTGAGGAACAATTCCTTCTCCAAAGGGTGCTCAGGCATTGGAACAGGCTGCCCAGGGCAGTGCTGGAGTCACCATCCCTGCAAGTGTTCACACATCATGGAGATGAGGCCCTCAGTGCCATGGGTCAGTGGTGGCCTTGGCAGTGCTGGGGAGCAGCTGGACTTGATGAGTTTAGAGGGCTTTTCCAACCCGATTGATTCTGTGATTCTAAGTAGGGCCCTTCTTGTAGGATAGCTGTCAAAAAAGGTATTTCATCTTTAGTACAAGACTGGATGTGACCACATGAAGGTGGCACTGACCTGGAGTGACACTTTTGTGGCACTCAGCCTTCCAAGAGGATGGTCTTGGCTGCTAAAAGCTGCAGAAGTCTTCATCATTACTTACTTGAAACATCCCAGATTCAGAAGTGCAGCCTGCAAAACTCAGGTTCTTAAAGATTTTGAGCATCCAAACCCCTGCAGAAGCCTCACTGGTGTTGAGGTGTGGTGTGCTCCATCACACTGGTCAGCAAGTGCTACTTTTGGAGAGAAATTTGCAACCAGCTCTATACTGCTGCCTTTGGAGTCTGGTCCTGCAGTATATTGCACAGAAGACTTCTGGAGGGTTTTGCCCCCAAATTCTAGAACAGTTCTACAGTTGAGTGCCTGCAGGTTATGTGTTGGTATCCGTGACCTGCTTCTCCTGTTGCTAACATCAAAACCTAGTTCAGTTAGTCTTTTTTTTTTTTAAGCTACTCAGTCTAGTTTTGTGTTTTCTGTGGTGTAGTTAAAGTGAGTAGCAGAGTCCAATCATTCAAGGCTCTGACAGAAGTTAATTCCTGGGGTGAGGTTCCATGTGTGATGTTTCCACATGAACAGAGGAAGCAGCACAGCTGTGTGGTGGCTGCATCTGCCTTTTATATCTGCTCCGGGGCTTCCTGTGCCACACGCTCTATCAGCATCGATGTTTAAAGACTTTCTGACAAGGTACCCAAGTTGCTTCTGTTATCTCCCATCAGCACCAGCTTCAGGCTCAGCTGAAGGTCACGAGTCAGCTTATATTAGCTGAGGAGAAGACTGGATTTCTTGTCTCATACATCTTAAGACATGTTTCACACTAAATTAAGATACTCTGGAGCAGTGAAAAGTTTGATGAAGGAACCTGAACTGTAGGAGTGTAGCTCTTTTTGGTGCTTCTCAGATAATACTGGTGGATAAATCAGATGGATTCATAAGCATCTAACAGAGATAGTCCTGGTTCAGAAGTAACCAACTAACAGACACCTTCTTACTTACTTGCACTTCTGCAAGTAATCAGTGCTACGCATGATGTTTCAATGCCCCCCTGTAGGAAGAGAAACTAGTAGCTCCCCTCTAATTTTCTACCTTGCCCTTCTAAATGAGGGAATGTTTGCTTACAGAAATGGGTTTTCATGATTCTTCCTTGGACTTTTCTACCCTCCCCCCAGAAAAGAGAAGAGGCATGGACCTGCTGCCCAGTGACCATCTGCTGGTTTCTTCTGTCTCACTATGGAATTAAATATTTAATAACCTGAAATAGTGTGTGGCTGTTTACCTTAATGTAGGCAGAGAGACTGAAAAAACACAACCCTGAGGCATGGAGCCACAGACCTGATGGTCAGTCCATAGGGTATCTCAGGAAAGGACGAGATTTCCTTTAGGTTTCAGATGGTCTGGGATACCATCCATTTGCTGACTAGGGTAATTGGAGCAGTTTTAACAATCTCGCTAGTTGTGCACACTGGTTGTGTGCTCATTGTCGTAAAATCCATGTAAAATCCACAAATATTCTGATAGAAGAGATTTACCCTTGCCTGGGCTGTCCGTCAGATCTTGCTTTAGTGGTGGTGGCACAGTCAGTGCTTGGATCCGAATATGAGTAGCACAGCTACCCACAAGAAGGTCAATTGTGATGGGTATTCCCCAAAATTAGCCTCTTGCTTGATCGCCCTCTTCAAGGTTCCAGGCATTCCCCTCCTTCCCAAGGCTGGTTTCTGGGCTCTTGGGCTTCCCTTTGCTTTGTACAGCTACTTCAGTCTGCTGCTTCCATGCCTCGGGGGCAAAAGGAGCTCCCCCTCCCACTTGACAGGATGCTTTTACATCTCCTAGGGCTGCCAGGAGCAGTTCAAGTCTCCAGCATGTTTCCAGTGTAGGATTAGTCACTTGAGCGTGTCATTTGTCTCCTGTACTTGAAGTCTATGGAGTACAAGCTTGGCTTCTCATCATTCATAAAAACTCTTGAATAATCAGGTCCTACAGCTTGCAGGATGACATGTGGAACAGAAGCTCCATCCCCACCACTGGCTAATGTTTGAGTGTTTGATTCCCTGTAAGTGAAATGTCCATCCTTGGGATGGAGAAGCTTGTGTTGGCAGAGCAAAACTGAGTTCCCGTGATCGTGGTTGAACAGACCCAGCTCCATCTCCTGTGATCGTTATGGTTCCTGGGCCGTGTACCACAAGACAAAGCTTTAGCTTTGCTCAAACTGCCCCCTGCTCACCCAGCAGCATCCCAGGACCCCCCTACTTGATTTGGGGTGAATAAAGCCATTCACACAGCTTGCAGGAGCTCTGCCAGGCCCATCAGGCCTCCTTTAGCAGTTGGATCCTGCCACTGGCACGCTGAGGTCTTAGCAATTGTGTTGGCTTTGTCCTGTGGGCTCTTTTGCTTATTGACCTCGTCTGAGCACCTTCAGCAGGAATGGTCTGTTTGTTTTGAGGCTCATTCCCCATTCTCACCTTTCCTTGAGGTTAAACTCTCCTACAGGCTTCCCAGGGGAAACAGAGGTTTCATTGGAAACTCATCTTTTGTCAGCAAGCAGTGTCTGTATTTTCCAATCAGTGTTTCTTGCTCTTCAGCAGGCTTTGGCCTGAGCTGCTTTCCTGTGCATCATATGGGCTTACAGGAGTACATGGCTGTGCTTTTATCTCTGCCCATCCCATCATTTGGATTTTTGGCTGCGAATTGCAGCAGATCCCACACATCCTTTTGCATACAGTGGTATTCCAAGCAGCAGGCTTTAGTTGCACAGAGTGATGCTGGCCTCTCCTGTCAGCTGACTGCCCTCATTGGAATCTGAACTGGGCACAGGGGTTGTGTGCAGTACTGCTCCAGCCTGGTGTGTCAAGGGTGGCTCCTACTGCTCTCAGCTGTAGTAGAAAACACTATAAATGGGTTTGAAATTTGTGAAGCCTTTTAAACTTAAGACAGTGCTACGTTTCCTGCTGTAGGGACCTCTGTGCCATAAGCATACCTCTTGTCTGCGAAGTCTTCAACATCCCTTTACCAAAGGAAAGCTGCAGACCCTGTTTGTGAACACTTGTGGAGAGCTGTTGTGTTCCAGAGAAGGGCAGTGTGACAAAGCTGCCTGCACACTGGAGCACAGCAACAGAGCCCCTGGAGCCCATCCACATCACTTCATGTGCTGCAGGCACCTGCCTCTGCAGGCATAAAGCTGATGCTTCTCCTCACATCCTCATCCAGCTGCTGTCATATCCAGTGAAGCTCATATATCAGTGTTTGCAGGGCCTCCCAACGGAAATGGAAGCTAAATGATGAGACTTTAAGGCAAGCTTTGTCCAAAAGCTTTTTCTGTTGCTCTCCAGCTATGTTGGTGGTAGGGGAAAGAGCAGACTTGTCCCTACGAACTTTGCTGAGAAGGTGAGGCAAATGTGTCTGCTGCTTTGATACTTGCAAAAATTTAACTGTTTGTTTTCCCCATGAAAGTATGTTTGCCTCCCCAATCCCTAAGCCTTTTCTGGAGGACAAGGGAGCCCACTGCTGCATGACCATTAATGCATCACTGAGCCCTGTTCCTCTCTCAGGATGCGACCATGGCTGAAAGTGTCACCACACCATCAGGAAACTGCTCTTTAATCTTGTGCTTCCACACAAATAAATAATTCACTGTGGTCCTGGGAAGTGTTGACTTTGCAGCAGTGACCGGAAGATGTACAGGAATGATTTCTTTGGTTACTACCTTTCAAAGCAACTCTGCCATCTCTCCCCTACTTGATGCCTTCCCTGTAAGCTTTGCCTTTGGAAGGTAAGATGGAGTGCTGCTTGTTTTCAGGTTCCTTTTGGCTGCGCTGAGTGGTGAGGAGTTTCCACGTAGTGACAGCTTCTGCCTGTGCACACGGTGTGAGGAAGTCGTGCATTTTTGATTCAGTAGTAGTTTATTTTAGTCCCAGCAGGCAGATGAGTCACACCTTCCCCCGCTCCTTCCCAATCCCACCTTGGCACAGAGGATTCAGAGCAGCCCAGTGTCAACACACGCTGTTTCATGCAATAGCTCTGGAGCCAGTACTTGTCCCCAGGATGGGTGGGTGACAATGGCAAGTGGATGTAAATGTAATGAGCCTCTATGGTGTCATGGTGCAAGAACAGGAGAGGAGCCTGACACGTGAGAGAATCCCAGGAAATCAAGATCATTTCTGTCCTCCCCAGCCCACACGAGAGCCGAGTCACAGTGTACAAGCAGAACATAGTGAGTGGGGGGGATGTCGTTACATATGGAATATCGACTGATGCTGTGGTTTTGTTTGAATTCTTGCTCTGTAAACAAGTTCACCTCTAATGAAGTGTGGAGTCTGTGTGTTTACTTCAGGACCTCGTTCTGTTGCACAACTTGCTGGAGCAAAGCAGTCTGTTTACTTGTCAGGAAGTAAGACCAAGGGAAATGAAGGGGGTATAAATAACTGAGCCTTTTACATAGTCTGGTCAATATTTGCATATATATTTTTCAGTGTAGCTGAGCTGTCTGCTACTCCATACTGCATATTGAGTTTGCCTGGGGGTAGCCTATGCTTGAGTGTGTTTTTCTCATTCTGTGTTGCTCTTGCTTTACTCGTGATTACTTTTTGTAGAGATAGGACAAGGCACGATGGGTTTACACTGAAGCAGGGGAAGCTCAGGTTAGAGATAAGATAGAAGTTCTTCCCTATGAGGGTGCTGAGGCACTGACAGAGGATGCCCAGGGAAGCTGTGGCTGCCCCATCCCTGTCAGTGTTGAAGGGCAGGTTGGACAGGGCTTGGATGACATGGTCTAGTGTGACGTGCCCTGCCCATGGTAGGGGATTGAAACTGGATGAGCTTAAAGTCCTTTCCAACCCAAACCAGTCTGGGTTTCTATGATTCTGTGACCTGCTGCACAATTGGTACCCCTGTCCTTTCCATGCTGGTTGCGTTAACACTGTTAGTCACATAGCAATTAGGTGGGGGTCAGTGTGGTAAGACTTGTTCTATGGATAGATGTAAACAAGTCACCATGGTGGAGCGTGCTACCAACACCAACTATTTCATGGGCAACTTGCTGTGCACAGTGCTTTTCCCCAACTGAGCTGGAGTAACTTGAAGCCACATAAGTGAGGGTTAAGGAAAGATGTCTCCACCCCTGTTTAATTAAGGAGTAAGGAGTGCAAACATACGCATTAGCCATTGCTGTGGTCACTTTAATCTTCAGAGATGCAACTCGTATTTGGCACCTTGATGAAAACACTGGCCAGGAGTTGACCCAGCAGATCACCCACAGCATGGTGCTGGTGCTCAGCATGAGGGAGCTTCTGGGTGGAAATTGCCTCTCTGTGCCCCAAAGTGAGTTGTGCTGACATGGAGTGACACATGGCCATCGCCTGAAGTGTGTTTGTGTCCTGTTTTGTTGTTTGGAAAGTTGTTCATAGCCATCACAGAGCCATCAGGGTTGGAAGTGCCTCTGGAGATCACCCAGTCCAACCCCCTGCCAAAGCAGGGCCACCCAGAGCAGGTCACACAGGAGCATGTCCAGGCAAGTTTGGGATGTCTTCAGAGACAGAGACTGCACAGCCCTCCTGAGCAGCCTGTCCCAGTGCTCTGCCACTCCGCGATGGAAAGAAGTTCTTCCTTTTGTTGAGGTGAAACTTGTGTTTTAATTCATGGCCATTGCTGCTAGTCCTGTTACTGGGCACCACCGAAGAGTCTGGCACCATCCTCCTGGCACCTGTGTTTGAGGTATTGATCTGCATTGATGAGTTCCCCTCTCAGTCTGCTCTTCTCTATACTAACCAGTCCCAGCTCCTGCAATCTCTCCTCATAAGAGAGATGCTGCAGACCCCTGAGCATCCCTGTGGCCTCCAATGAACCCTCTTCAGTAGCTCCTTGTCTCTTGTGCTGAGAATCCCACACTACGCACACTACTCCAGATGTGACCTCACCAAGGTTGAGAAGAGGGAGAGGAATCACCTCTCTTGTCTGGCTGCCACACTCATCCTGATGCACCCCAGGACACTAGTGACCTGTCATGCTAAGGCACTCTAGATGAACACTGCAGCCTCCTTTTGAAATATTTGGAAACATTTTCGAATGTAAGTGTTCAGTGGCTGTAAGAATTTAGTAAGTGACCTCCCTGTGCCACGTGATACAAAACTGACATCCATTTGCATGGAATGCAGCTTGTACCTTTGGGTCACATAAACTTCTGGTGTCCCCAACATAAGAAAGACATGCAGCTGCTGGAGCAAGTCCAGAGGACACAAGGATGATCAGGGGCTGGAGCACTTCCTGCATGGAGACAGACTGAGGAAATTGGGGCTGTTCAGCCTGGAGAAGCTGTGTGGAGATGGAAACCTCAGAGCATCTTCCAGTGTCTGAAAGGGGCTACAAGGATGCTGGGGAGGGACTCTTCATCAGGGGCTGTAGTGATAGGACAAAGGGTGATGGGTTCAAACTGAAACAGAGGAAGTTCAAGTTAGATCTAAGGAAGAAGTTCTTCCCTGTAAGGGTGGTGAGGCACTGGCACGGAGTGCCCAGTCTGAACGGAGCCTTGGGTGGCATGGTCTAGTGTGAGGGGGGTTGGAACTCCATGATCCCACAGACCTTTGCAGCCCAAACCATTTTGTTATTTTATGATTTCTGTACTTCACATCCCTGTGATAAACTCAAGCACTCAGTTTAAGTCATTGGGTTAATTTTCTGCCAGCAAGAAGCGCCTGCCTTCATTCTCAGACCTTGCAAAGAAATGTGCCATTGGCAATAGGTTTGAGATGCCTCAGCAAGGAGACGTGGTTTCAGTTGTCTGAAATGGCCTTGTTGAACAGAAAGTGCAACACTTGGCAGGTCCCCTCACACTTTGCTGCACCTTTGAAGAACATGATCAGCAGCTTCATTAGAAAGTCAGGGTGGTCCAACAAGCTTGAACCTGGGGGCTCTCAAACTTCAGAGCTGCTGAATTACAGAATAAACCATAGTGGATGACTGTAACACACCCAGCTACCACCTACCCATGCCCAGAGCTGGCTTGCTGCTCATCTCGGGAGAATAATATTTTGCTAGCTAAAAATAGTTGGGGTTTTTAATGTGGCAGTTCCCCTGTTAGGAAGGGCTTCCTGAATGCACATTTCAGCATCACTTTTAACAGCAGTTTTGACTTCCTTGGGCTAAATTTAGGCCTTGTCAATTGGAAGCTATCAGATGCTTTTAAGGCAAGGCCATCAATATCTGAATATGAGATTACGGCGGTTTCCTTTTTATACTTCAGAAGGTCCCCATGTACCTCTTACTCTTCCGGTAGTCACTGCAGTAATCTCAGATCCAAACCCAGCAACTCTGGGAATGGCAGGATGCTGAGAAGCTGGAAAATGCCTTTCCTGCAGACACTTGCTTTGAAGCCTGGTGTGCCATACAGCAGTGGTCATAGATCTGTAGCAGGCAGACTCATGGAATCACCCCAGACGCTTCATTGGGTTCTTGGATAGATAAGAGGTTGTGTGATGTGCCTCTTGCCCTGCTGCTCTAAGGATCCAGCTGGACTTGAGGAGAGGGACAGACCATTCACTCATGGTCTCTGCTGCTGGTAGTGCTTTGAGCAAACCTTGAGCTGGAATCACTCATGCTTGTAAGCAGCCCAGGTTGTGCTTGGGGCTTTGAGTAAGGCATTTGAGTGAGGAGATGAAAATACTCAGTGTTTGAAAATAAAATTTGGGATTTAGGAATGGAACTGAATAGAAAACCCAGTTTGGCAATTAGGGCCATGATCATTAATAAGGATGTAGCAATCAGTTAGCCTTGCTGTTCTGCTTTGTCCCACTTCCCTGGCTCTTCCTTTCAAGCTGTTGGGACACTGTGCTTAGAAACTAATTGAGTTCTTGAGCTGAAAAAGTTTGTTCATTTCCTGGAGGACTGATGTGTCAGGTGTTGAGTGCTGCCCTGATTGAAAGCCGATTCCCTTTGGGAAGGTGGGTGCCTGATTTAGTGGGATCCATTTTGTCTATTTGTGCTTCCTAAGCACCAGAAGCATCCTGTGCAGGCTGAAGGTTTTTAAGGTGCTTGTTACCTTAAAGAGAGAAACGTTTGAGCTGTGCCAGGGAGGTTTGACACAAGTGAAGTTCTGGTTTGAGGGGTGCCCACCTCCCAGACCAGCTATTAAATGGGTTTGGAGTCTGCATTTCTGAGCTGTGCCCTGCCTGCTATTCAAAAACCAATTCCCATCTCTAAAAGTTAAGCCATAGACTCTGCCCTGCATCTGTAACAGCTCCAACTTTGCCAGAAGGACTTCTCAGCAAGCGTTGCCCTGCAGTTGTGTAATCATGCTTCGGTCTGAAAGCAGGCGTTTTTCCTCCATTCTCATGCACAGACATCTTAAGGTGAAATAAAGAGGTGTTACCTGTAAGTAATATCTTATTTAGCAGCTCTGAACTTCAGTTTTGCAGGAGATTCTCCTGTGATAAGGGGGAGTGGGAGGTTTTCCATCAGGCTGGAAAGACCACTTTCTGAAAAAAAACCTTTTCCCCTCAAACACTACAATAGTCAAAGGACTGATGAATGCCAATCCCGTGACTTGTGGAGAGTTTACCTGTGCTTAGCTCTCAGCATCCATCACTTACTAGTTTGGTGCTATTGCAGGAGGAAATGTCTATCTCATGGCTTTTTAATCCACCTTCGTGCTGGGTCCTTTGCTAATGCTAAAGCAGCTTTGACAGCAGCACAAATCGTTCCTGCTACCCAGCTGCTCTCCCACTAGGACCAGCACAAGTGTTGTGCGGACGAGCTGCACACAAGGAGGGTCTCAGCTCAGCTGGGGAGGGCACATGGAGTTCTTCTGCCAGGAACACCACACGAATTGTCCTACACTTCTGGTGTGCAGAAGCTGGGCAGTTGCCTGAGTGTGAATGATCATCACCTAGCTCGTGAGGACCCAGAGCAGAGGTGGCGTGTCCAATATTATCATCTGCTTTGTCTGGAAAAATTGGACCAATCTGATCTGTCATCCAAGATGGAAATGCTATTGAACCAATAATGAATACTGCCCCTATGTGCCAATTTTCATAAAATCCCAGACTGGTTTGGGTTGAAGGGACCTCAAAGCTCATCCAGTTCTAACCATTGCCATGGGCAAGAACACCTTCCACTAGAGCAGATTGCTCCAAGCCCCTGTGTCCAACCTGGCCTTGAACACTGCCAGGGATGGGGCAGCCA
>JASSUY010022707.1:0-73232 GCA_032466535.1 Forpus xanthops
ACATAGCCTTGGGTGGCATGGTTTAGTGGGAGGTGTCCCTGCCCATGGCAGGGGGGTTGGAACTAGATGATCTTAAAATTCTTTCCAACCCTAACTATTCTACGATTCTATGATTCTATGACTGTCCCTGCTGCTGTTCTACATATGTAGGTGTTGTAGTCAAGAATGAAGGTAGAACAAACACAAATAGCTTTTCACATCTCTATGCATCCACTATTGAATGCCCACCCAACCAGGTCAACGGGTGGAGGCAGAGTATCCCACACCCTGTGTAAAGAACTGCCCTACACTGAACGTCCCCTCAGTTTAATGACCACAGGGGACTCTTCACAACTGCTGAAGTTGCTTGAGAACTGCTAGGAATGACTGCAATCCAGGCCTAAATTCTGAAGGCCAACTGTAAAACACTTCTGCTTTAAATGACTTCTGCTTAGTACCAGAGGCAACGGACACAAGCTGGGTGCTGGAAATTTTTCATAGAAACCTAGAAAAATTGCTGTCCAGGTTCGGCAGCAGCAGCCATTTTTTTCCTTCTTAGTAGCTGGTGCAGTGCTGTGGTTTTGACTTTCGGCCTGGGAAGCCACAACTATTGCTAATTTTAAATGCTACTGGGATGGACTGCTTAAAGAGGTATTGGTATCTGCAACCTTGGATGCATTTGAAACTTGAATGGAGAAGTCTCTGAGCAACCTGCTCTAATTAGACTTACTGTGAGCAGGAGGATGGACCAGATGATCTCTAGAGCTTCCTTCCAACCTACACTGTCCTATAATTCTATGAAATGGTGAGAAATAACTGTGAGGTTAGGACTATCTTAGAGTTCAAAAGTACAAGGAAGTTTGATTAGAAGTGATGCAAAAAGTAAGACTACCAGAATTTTAATGGAAAGAAGAGTGAAGAAGCTCAACTACAACTAGCACAGAGGGGCAGGCATTATAGTTCTGATTGTAGTCACACTGGTCATGCAGATGGCAAGTCATATAATTTATCACCTGAGAGCTGAACACTTGCTGCTTCATTTCCATCAGCTGGAGGTAGTGTCCATCCTGCTGGAAATCACATTTTAGAAGTTTCTCTTATAAGAGCAGATGTGCTCATGAGCTTCTCAAAGAATCATTGCTAACAATTTGGAAGATTGAAAACTGAAGATTAAAGGAATTTTTGGCACAAAAATTTCCTGGTGAACCAGACAAAATAAAAAGTTGTTCTGGAGGGTGGTAGCTATTTTTTCATGAAATATTTTTCTGCCATTTGGAGGGGGGTAGATAGACTTTATCTGCTAATTGGATAAAGATTCAAATTACTGACATTTTTATCTGGTTACTTTTAGTTTTGTTGGTTTCCCACTGGGCCATGTGTGGCTTGGAGGCTATCCAAATTCTTTTCTTAAAAGCTTTTCTAGGTTATTGGCTTAGGATAAGGCCAAAAGACTGAAGGTCTTTCAGAACATATTATTTTCTGCTTCTTTCTGACACACTGTGTGCTCCCCAATTCACACTGGGGTAGAGGCAGAGGGATGGATGTCTGAGACTGCGATACTGCAGATGATTGCAGAAGATGCCATTTCCTTATGTTAAAAGCTATTATCTAAAAATTCTCTAACTTAAACTACACTGCAATTGTGTTATAGTCTCACACTTTTAAAAAGAAGTCATAAACTAACAGAATTTCCAGAGCTATAGATACATGTAAAAAGAAATGCTTAATGCTTTAACATTATCAATATGCTGATTTTATCATAGTAATGCAATGCCATACCCTGAGTGGAATATACTAGTTTAGTGGAATCCCAGTAGGTTTATTTACAGGAAAACAAATTATGAATTTGTAGGTTATTTCAAAGTGAGAATATTTAAAAACATTTATTACAAAATTTCCCTTAAGCAAATACTCAAAATACATGCTGACAACAAATTCCAATATACAAGGCTGGCTTCCTAAAGTTGCTAGAGCAGCAAACTGGTATAGGAAGGTTTGTCCCTATTATGCCACTGATTTACTTAGTGACCTCTGACAACCTGCAAAGCCTGTCCCTGCTTTTATTCCCCATCTCTGGAGAATTTTATGTACAAACACATGGCCAGGGAATTTAGGTCATACAAGGGGAGTAAGGTAGCCCTCTAGCTACCTAAATATATAATCTCTTATTATATTTGGCCAGATTCAAAAGAGGCTTTGCTTTACCTTTCCCAGGTGTAACAATAGAGATAGCTAGGCATTAATTTGATACACAGGGTATTATAGTCAAGAGGCTATGGCATAGTCTCTTAGCCTGGCATATACTTCATTAGCCTGGCATACGACTTCAAGCATATCAGCAAATACATATTGTGGGAGCAGCAACTTGAGCAACGTTCGGTTTAACATTACCTTTTCTGTATATTAATGATGCGAAGAATAGTCCTCCAGCATTCTTTTTTATTGGTTCCAGTAATTAAGTGAAACATTGTGTGGCATGTACTGAAGCATGTAGAAATTAGGACGTAACTGCCAATCTGTGCTAATTATTTTTCTTACAGTTGTATTTATCTAATTTGTGCTGATTTCTCAGGGTCTGCATTTGAAGATTATTCTTGAGACTAAACAACACTGCGATGATGCTGAGGCTGGAATAATGCTAGACCCTACTACCAAACAAGTCACAAACAAATTATATTCACCATGGGTCTATCTATTGTGTGGGTTTAAATAACATCCTGAGAATATTCTACTGCGTTATATCTATGCTGAGGCATTGCTTTTGGCACATTTACCTGAACTGAGCTTAAATCCTAACCTGTCTTTCATTCAGACAAGTGACTCAGCTCAGGATTTTTGATAAAGAAAAAGGAAATCCAGTGCCTTTCTGACACACAGAAACGTGATATGGTGGTGTTTGACTACATTATCCTTTTTGTCTGAAAAACAGAGCCCAAGTATATTTCAGAAAGATCGTATTTTTCATTTGGCTTACAGAACACTTATAAACTAGGACTCCTAACTGTGATTCCCAAACACAAAACAAAGTCAAAGGTTACAGCATATGTTTTTGTTTCAGCTTCTCCAAATTACTTGCAAATGTATTCAAACACAATATGAGGAGATACTTTATTTTATTGAAAATAACAGACTACAGGGTGCTGCTGAGGTACCTCAAGCATAAACATGGAAAGAATACATTGGTTTAGAAACCCATAAATCCTTATTTGAATCTGCCAACCTGAAAGCCAAGTAAAGCCCAAAAAAACTATTTTTCCTAAATGCTATGTCAGATTAAGCCATACTATTAAATGACAGCTGAACTTTAACATTAATATGATATTATTTAAATAACTGCATGATTTTTTTTTACACTAAAATGATGAATGATTTTTGGACAGCTCAATTGACATAAAGCAAGAAACACCTTTAATGAGATTTGACAAAACGGAGACATATGCAGAATATTCGTTACAGCTCACGTCGCAGAGCCCTTCCTGGGGAGACTTGGGTTTGGTTGTGTCTTCTCTTTCGTTCATTTTTTTTACAGTTTATTTTGATTGTCTACAGGCACTGAACCATCCCTTTCAATTGCCACTTCCTTCCCCCATGGATTTTGAATTTAGCTTGTGTCATTTACATATTACTCTTAATCAGAGAATTTTATATGTTACAGTTTGGAGTTGGAATTGTAAGAAATCTGTGGAATGAAGGCATGAGGTTCAGTCATTTTAACCTTTGTCAGCTGGGTATACAAGGACTAACAAAGATATTTTTCTGAGAAGAAATGAAGAGATGAAGCTTGCACTACAGAACAACTTACTAAATTCTGGTTCTGGTATTTTCTAAGTGATATGACAAATCAACAACTCTGCCAAAACTTCATCTTCTTTGTTTTTAACAAGCCGATTGCACTAAGCAAATACGCAACATATAAGCCAAAGGTAAGAGTAATTTCATACTGAACACTTGAGAGGATGCTCTAAACTCCTTTAAAACTGTGTTTTCATACCACCCAGAACCACCTATTAGAGGGATGCTTTTCTTCTACAAGAAGCTGAATATGTATAGAAATATGGACAGAGAAGCTTGGGTGCTGTTTCACTGGGTGAAGATCACATACTCAGAGATGCCACTAATTAACAAAATCTGTCTTGGAAGGTGCCTAGTAATCTCTGGATAACTGCCTCCCCGTGGTCCCACATAGACTTTAAGGATGTTGAAGATTTTTCCTTTCTGTACCACCTTACTTTGATCCCAGGTACAATTTTTGTAACACTGAAAGCATGGAAGGAACATGTTAAAACCACAAGGTCTGAAGATAAGTTTGCCTCATCTATTCAGGTGGACTCGATCATCTTAACCTTTTATCGGTGTGCAAATGTATTCTGCCCAAAAACATTTTCAAACTTTCTCACATAAAATATAACAGGTAAAAAAAAAACCTTCAAAAGGCTGAAATCACTCAAGAACAAGGAACACAGGAAATTATAATAAAAATACTTAATTTTAGAACACACAGACAAACCCCCCACCAAATACAAAGAAAGAAAGATGTGAAATGATTGAGCAAGAGGTAATCCCTCAGGCTATAGGAAAGTCTTTCTATAGCTCTGATAAAGCCTGATATCAAACCATGCCTGCTTCACTACTTGCATTCATTCAAAGACGTTCTACATAGCAGCTCATGTAAAAAAAGTACATCATCAAAATGCTTAGTTTGAATTAAAACTAAAAATAAAGGCACAGAAGGATAGAGGAGAAAAAGAGAGTGGAAATGTCCCTACCTTGGCCTTACCTTCGCAACATTCCCGTCAAAATCCTGGAACTCTTCCCCAGGTTTGCATCTGTTTCTCTAAGCTGGGGAAAAAAAGAGTCCCATTAAAGGCAAAAGGCACAAATATTCCATTCTGTACAAAGGACAGCTATTTCTACTGCCATTTGGGTCAATCAACTTCAGGTTTAGCCCACAACAAACTCTCATGTAAGAAAGCCACTGAAGATCTGAAATCTAAAAACAATTTGTCTAGTTTTCACTTATGTAAGGATGAAACCCATGGAAAATAAGACATTGAGGCAACAACGATGAACTAGGATAAAGAACAAAAGCATTACAAATACGGGGTGGCAGGTATACAAATTGGTACCCATAATTCCCATTGTGTGTATGTGCATTGGTTATGTATATTACTGAGGGCATCAAGGAATGAAGAGACAGCCACGCGCTGTGTTCCTGAATCTTCATGAAAATAAAAATAAACATACCTCTCTTCCACTGTTTTTCAAAGACAGTAGTTTAAAGAAAAAGCAGAAATATAAAACAGTGGTATTTTACCAAGTCTGTATAAAAGAAATATGCTTATATTTGAGTTTAAACACAAAACTTGTGCTGACTTTACAGTGGCCACCACTGGGATGGATGCCCAAATACTTTCTGAACAGTGTATAGTATGAACATAAAGCACAGTGGTATAATATATATTTGTGCATACAAGGATAGCCCACTCACTGAAAATAGCATTTTTGTAATTTATTCAGACACAGAAAATCTATATTTCCAGCCAAACTTAACTAGCTGACATTTTCTACAGCTCCCAAAAATCTTGCACAACTGAATAAAAGATAATACTTGGGACATGAACAGAAAATTTACTAAGCAAATGAACTTCATATTAAAAAAGAGCAATTACTTCTGTTGCTATTTAAAAGGGAATAAAACCTCCCCTCTATTTTTATGCTTACTAGTGCCCCACAAAAGGAAGTCTAGAAATGAAGAAGGGTATGGGAAGAACAGATTTACTCTCCTATTGCCTTTTTTGCTACTGGTAGCTAAAGGAGAGACATCTTTTGACTTTTCAGGGATCTTGGAACCAGTGGGACATCAAAGTCTACTGTAAAAGATAACACGATGATTCTCAGTTATGAAATAGCAGTGACAACAGCTTCTAACATGCCCCAAAACACAGCTGTGTGTTCATACATAGAAACATTCTTCTCCTTATGAAAGCTGAATATTTACATCTTCATTATCAAATCAGATTGAAAGGATTACCTGACTCATTAACTTCTTACTAAAGAAACACTGTTGTAGAAGACAAAATGCATCCTCTGTTATAAATCCACCCAAACAGTAACACTGTCAAGAAAAGTGTCATTCTTCCAGCAACAAATCACCTTCACCGTTACAAACTGCTATTATATATTGAATATGTGCATGGCAGCAATATTAAAACCACTTTCTGTTCTGGAGCCCAATATTATAAATATTTGCTACCAGATTTAAAGTTTACTACTGAAATCAATAGCTGCAATCAATGACATGTAACCTTTTGCATATATTTCCTCCTTGTTCTTGTAAAAGGTATTAAGAAAATACCAAGGAGAAGCTAGGACTGGATAACACTATCCGAGATTTGCTCTTAGCAATACCATATGCAGTGGGAAGGCTTGTACTGATTCTCAGACCTCTGTAATTATGCGCTAGGATGGACAAAGATGAGCGTCATATTCCAGGGAGGTCAATCCCTCATTTTTATTCCTGATTAATCTAGATGATTCAGGCTCCAGAATAACAGTTTAGCCCAGTTTGACACAAGGAATAGGAGAAAAAAAGTCACAGTAATTTTTAGAAGGCTCATTAAAAAGCCAAGTTCTTATCCATGCTAGAAGGGAATCCGAAGTACAAATGTATGCTTTATATTGGTCTTTTATTATTCATAAGGATGCATTTAATACTTGGGGCTTCTCTTCCCTTTTCACAGAAAAGTAGCTCTCTCCTTTTTACCACTGTATGTTTGATCCTTACTTTCCTCTCTTGCTGCAGGATTCTATCTGACAGCTAGAATAGTACTTATAGTTAGGGGAAGCTGAATCTTAGAGGTTTGACAAACCCCTCTAAGCAAGACAACCTCATATTTTCATGGTAATTAAAAAACCCACAAAATAAGTGAAAGCAATGTTAAAAAAGAAACAAACACATACACATATAGATGGAAGATCCCTAGTTACTTCCCAAGAGAACACTAAAAACCCACCTTTTCTTCCTGCCCTTGCAGAAGAATAACAACATAAAGAGTCTCAAACTGTAAGTTTGTTTTTATTTAAAGCTATATGATTATAGTTCTTCCATCATTTTTTTTCACTAATACCACATAAGCCAAAGAACGGGTGCCATGCAAATCTGTTAGATGGCGTATGATGGCATTTCCTTCCTTCACAGAACTGCTGTAGTGAAAACATTTTGAAATAAACTTTTCTATTAGCAATAACAAATCAATGTGATGGCTAAGAAAGCTTTAAAAATAGTATGAAGAATACTAATGAGAAAGGAAGGAAGATGAACAACATGCCGAAGGTGATATCCTGTTTGACGCAGACATTTTAATTTGCGGTTTTCCTAAAAATCATTGCAACTTTTAGAGTCTTGTACAGTCCAGCTAATCTGTCTGCCTTGTAGCAGACCTTTTATTCCTCATTTTTGGCTTTGGGGAAAAAAAAGAGTTTTACTCGATGTACAGGAAAACTCACTATGTAAATTTAACTCAACTACAGAGACAATAACTCATTTGAATTTTGCCCACAAGAAAATCTTCCTAATTTTTACAACATTGAACTGCTAAGACCTGACCATCACACTCAAGTTGACATTTGACTTTCAGAAGACAAGTTTATTACCTGACTAATAAGATAATAATACCATGTATTCAGTGTAAAGCTATTATGCATTGTTAGAGAAACCTCAGTCTGGGTCTTTCCTGAAGATGGAAATCTTACCAATTTACCCAAGATCATCCCTTACTCTCCATCTGAATATATAGACAGCTGTGAGAGGTCCACCCATGTGGCTCCCCTGGAGAACCTTTCTCAATTGCCTAAACAAAATATTTTAAGTGGCATATGACAAAAACTTGTAATTTGAGATCTTCCAGTTATGGCAAGAGTTTTTCCAGCACACTGTGGTGGGAGACTTATTTTTAGTCTTCTCATTGCAACTTTCAGGCTTTTCCATTAGAGAAATCTGTTCTTCAGGTAGAAAGTGAAGAGAAGGAAAAGTTATGCTACCATGTGTACACAGAGTTATCAGAACTACACTCTCTCTTTCCCAAGGACTTTTATTGTCAGGGACACATGGCATTCATCTCCATTGCCTAGGTTTGACTTGTCCAACTAGGAAAAATAAAGCATCTCAGACTTAGCAGTCACTAAGGATGTGAGAGGTGGAGGTGAAGTAAGACACAAAGTTGTTTGAACAACACTGGGTAAGTGCTAACAATCCTTAGTTACATTTAATTATTTAGCTATAATTAATGCTTTAAAGTAGTCAATAACCAGGATTTCAGGAAGCAACTGGTACAGCTGACAGAAAATGCCTCATTAAAGCCATCATACAAGGCTTTACCAATCAAAGCTAACCAGGCAAAGAAACTAACTGGGACAGATAAAGGAATTTTAAGTGGCCTTGGTCAGCTAAAGGCCTATAGACGGACACTGTTTTGGCAAAATTGGTTATTCTTGGACAAAGTCACAAGTGGTCATGCCTCGCTCTGTGAATGGTAAACAGAACCAGAGAGGTATAATTCTTAGGCTGAACTTCAGAGAAGTTGTGTGCATTGGATGGGATGGGTTTCTGAGCATCTTCATTAACTCTACAGAGAAGAGTTGATCCCTCTGGAGGCAATATAAGCCAAAAAATGACATAGATATATCACATCGACTGTAGCAACAGAGCAGCAAGTAAATCTGTTCTTTTACTCAGAATTGCCCCAGGAGGCAACTACTAGCATTTAAGATACAAAAAGTAAGGCTGATCAACTATTACCAGCTCAATTGTAATGCTGAACCTTGTTTCATAGAAAGTCCAAGAAGTTACTGCAATGGAAGCTATAAAAACCTTTCAAAGGACAAAAAAATGACATAACTATGATGTTAGTGACAGAAAGCTTCCTTCCAACAGCCAATTTAGTGACTTAGCAGCTGATTTATATAAAACTGACCAAAATGCTGGATTACTTTTGCATGCATAGAGGACTTGCCCAAAGCAAATAAAATCCGAGACCAGCAATTACTTGTTATCAAACTTACCCTCTCTCGAGCACGCTGGATCTTCTCTCTGTCATGGCTGAGGTTTTCCAGCATCTCCTGTCCAATCTGCTCTGCATTAAAAAATCAAAACGCAAATCATGAAAACCACAGCTTGTAGCTGTAAGGCCTCAAAATGCTGGGTTAGACTGTAACAACGGCATATAATATATGTGGTAGCCAAATCACTGCTCCTAACTGCAAAGAGGAAGATATCATTGTACTAAATTTGAAGTTTTTCAAGCAATGTAAAACTGAAGAAGTAACAACCAAAAGAGTAGTCCCCCTGCAATCTCTTGAGGTTGTGTAGGCCCTAGGAACTGATGCTGACCTTTGGTCTGTGAAACAAAACAAGAAGACTTTCAGGCTTGCTCTCAGTGCTGGGTGTTCATACATGCCACACACTGCTTAAGTTCACTCCTTTCTAAGTCTTAGAAAGGAAGTCAGGAAGCCTTTATTAAAACATCAGCTCTCCTTATGCTTCTAAACACACTGAGAAGCATAACAGAGAAAACCACTCTGCGCCTCTCAGCATTTACCAGTGATGCTTAAATAAAAGCTATTTCAAGCTAAGCGGGGTTACTGGTGTCTGTTTTGCTCCATCAGCCATCCTGGCAAACTTAGAGATACACTGTAATGGATCTCCTGATGTTTTTAACAGCAGACATATACATTAACTGATTGTCATCACCATTTGTTTACACTGGGGTTGTTTGCTTCCACAGCTTATGCTGAACCAAAGGTTGCAAAATTATACTGGAGAGGCCTCAAGTTATGGTACAAAGTCAACACAAGATGCCAAAACTTTACTCTTCAAACAGCTTCAGTCAAATGCTCCTCTAACACTGAAATATTAGCAGCAAGTATAGAGATTTTAATCTTCAAAGCTCTATAGAAACATTAAGACACCCACCCTGTATCTCCCTGAAGGAGAAAAATAAGTTAAATTATTCCTATTTTACAGATGGGGAAACAGACACAAGGAGCTGAAGCAGCTGTAGCTTGCCTCAGGACACACAGCACGTGTGAGACAACCAGCATTTCTGCGCACATTCATTTATGCTACTTAGCTAGCTTGCCAGAGATATCTAGCAAAACTGAGTAAAACTACACAACCAGGATTTTTAGTTTTTCACAAACAACAAAAATCATTCCTTGCTTTCTTTCTGCTGAATGAGTCGAGTCTTAAAATGTCATTATTTGAGGAACATCAAGAAAATGAATCATTAAAAATTCACCCATATGTTAGTAGAGGAAACACGATTCTTATTTTTTTAATAGATAAGGTCCATTTTTTTGGAAACAATTCAAAGTAGAATAACCTCAAAGATTAAAAATTTGAGACAAGCAACTTTTTTTTTTTTTCTAAATGCATTTAACATGAGGTACACACTCTGCCAGATAAAGTCTAAGGAAATTCATTACATGTATATTTCTCTATCTGTTGCCAAGTGCAGTACAAGTAAGATAAATATTTCCTCAGATATCTGACCACAAATTGACATCCTCATTATGCTATCTTGTCCCTCTTGGCTTGCTGCTCTTTACTTTTAGCTGTATATACAATGCCTCCCAAAGGTGAAATGTGGTAAGATATGTGGTTATTGAGTTTAAAAAGCTGCAAGGTGCAGTACAGTTACACAAATGGTAGCCTAAGAAAGCAATTCAAGACAGCATTGCCTATGTTTGCATGTCAAAGGACTTACTACATGAAACTATACTGAGCTTATTTCTCATCAAAGCACTCAAAATACTGTAATACACAAACAGATATATGCATTCAACGTAATCTGGGTGAGAAAAACCAAAGCAAAATCCCTTAAAAATAGAGGGAAAAGAATCAACAAGTAACCAAGTAGCATAAGGTGAAATGATAATGAGTATTTATTGCTAAAAAATATACATATGTTTGCACAGACATAAAGGAGTGTGAAGAGCAGATCTCCCTTCAAAGGAATAACTACAAAATAAATGGCTTAAATGGCTGGGAATTTTGTAAAAAAGCTCAAAAATATCTTTATAGGAAACAGTTCTATTTTTATTACACCAATTTGAAGCAAGTTACTGTGGGTTTTTTTTCATCTTCTTCCTGTCACTGGCAAGTTCACACTCTTAGCTTTTTATAATGATTGAATTTATTTTCCAACCATCAATGTGACAGCAGCATCAACTGTAAGTGAGGGTAAAACACCGTCACTTTGACGAATAGTGTATTTTCCTCTCATTGTCGATGACTGAAGACATCAATAAATAAGGAAGGAGAGCATGTCAGCCAGAATATCACAGAATGAATTGTTGATATGACACTTAGGGATTAAACCTTCAGCCATGAAGTTCAACCTAGCAGAGGGATCTGAGAACTGAGATAGTTGCGTTTCTCCCCAGCAGCCTCTATAGATAAATAATTGGATGGATCATCAATTTTACAGGAGCAGCTTTACTCTACACGCACTTTAGTTGATGATCTTTGGCCTTTTTTGGGCTAAAATAACAACAAAAGTTGAACAAAGAGACATAACGGAGGTAACATAATCTCATTGTAAGTTTGCAAACACAAATTGACACGTTTATCCACAGAACCTCTTCATATCCTTATTCTACTCTGAAAATTCACTGATGGCAGTGAAACTTGCTTTTTAGCTGGAAGGCCAAGGCAGTCAAACAAAAATATTAATAAGAATACACAGACTTACAAATGATATGAAGACATAACTCCTCACTTGGTTTGCAAGTGAAGGTGCCCAGGACTAGAGAAAAGGTAACATTAGTCCATAGCAAAACTAATTACAAGCTTGATATCATTGATATTTGCTTGCTGTAATTTTTCAAGTTTCTCCACAACTCTGATGTTTTCCTGCAGGTTAAAGTCTTCATCTATGTGGCAGCTTCATGCTTTTAGAGCAACACAGTTGTATAGATCTTTCCAGACTACTTATAACGCAAATCATTGACAATTCTACCACAATTATGTGAAAAGGTCAGGTTTCTAAGATACATTGTAGTGCAGATGCACAAATTAGGACCAATGCACAAACTGAAGGTTGTTGCATGTTGCCAATAATGGTGTTATTTCCAGAGAATCTTAACAATGTCAATTATTTGGGGATTATCCAAACCTTTTAGCTGGTATGTGGAGCTAATGTACAGTACTGTGCAGTTCCAAGTCCTACAAAAGACTGCATGGTGCTGCCTCTTCTAACTGAAACTCCCAAAGAGATGCATAAAATTACGCTCTAAAAATTATAGCTAAACTGTGAGAAGCAGAAGGGTGAATGCATGTGCATCATTATTATCTGTGTACTGACAGAGGGCAGGAATATTTGATATAGCAATTATCTCAGTCTTAAAAAATGCTGGGATGAACAGGAAAAGAAATTCTGAAAAAAACACATAACAAGCATCAGTTTTCAAGCGTGAATGCTAAAATTCACAGCTCTGAATTTATTGTTCCTTAAAGGTGTTTGAACAGTTTTGGGAAATCAGCCTCTTCAGTCCTGAACACCTTAATAATGTCATGTCGTGAGTCCAACAGAAATGGTGCCTGGTTCTATGAAACCACTATGCAAAGAAAACCCATCAACGTATCTTGTCCCAAACTACTGAAATTGATTGGAGGAATAAAGACATTTTCCCCAACTGAATTAAAAACAAAAGCCCTGAAAAACAGCAAATACAAACCCAACTTTCCCCTCCATGTGTGCAAAAATCAGCATGTGCTTTTCAAGTTTTATATTGAGACAAACCCCAAAAGACTATGATCAATTCTAGCGATGTTTTACACTCTTGAATATGCCCTCACTTTGGAATTTGCCTGTAGCTTATATGCAATATTTATTTAAACATACAAATCAGAATTATTTAATATATGTTCCACAAAGCTTGATTTCTAATTCGTACACACATGCACATATCAAGGACGCAAAGTAAGTTGTGCTTGACTGGTTTTTCTTTTCCTCTTTTTTCTGCCTCCAGCCATTTAAGTATTTATTTACTTTATCAGCTAAACTGATTCTGAAAGAGCTTTTTCTAATCATTCAAGTCAATAACACTCTTTTCCTTAAGAATGACTAATATATTTACTCAAGAGATAGGAATGATAAGGAATAAGCCTCACCAGGCTTTTGGAAAAAACAAATATGCATTTTTATGAATTTGGAAGACAGAGTCCTCATTTTTCTTTTCATACGAAAAATAAAATGATCCAGCGTGGTTTTTACAGCACCTTTCCTCTCAAAGCATACCCTGTGCGTATGTAGATATATCTACGCATAGAAACATAGAATCCTAGAATAGTTAGGATTGGAAAGGACACTACATATATAGATATATATAAATATGTTTCATAACAGGCAGGAGGTATCTTAATATAGTTTAAAATGTGAAAAAACTTTAAATCCAGCCAAATCATGGAGGGGATGCCAGGAAGCACGATTAGACAAATCTCACATGTACGATGAATGCATCTGAGTTACGTAATTATGGGTGGAAAAAGAAACAAATTTACATAGGGAAAAGCAGATCATGTGAAAAATCAAGACAGCTGTTCTATAAAATCATGAAATAAACTCAAAAATCCACTGTGTGTTGTGAGAGAAGGACTCAAAGTGGAACGGAGCACACTTCCACCTGAGATCCTCAGTTATGCCTAGTAACGCCACTTGGGACAGGCAATTACTGTCATTGGAGTATTGTGTGCAGTTCTGGTATCCTCAGCATAAAAAGGACATGGAACTGTTGGAACAAGTCCAGAATAGGGCCACGAGGATGATCAGGGGTCTGGAGCACGTCCCGTATGAAGATAGGATGAGAAAGGTGGGGCTGTTCAGCCTGGAGAAGAGAAGGCTGCATGGAGACCTCGTAGCAGCCTTCCAGTATCTGAAGGGGGCCTATAAGGGTGCTGGGGAAGGACTCTTCATTAGGGACTGTAGTGACAGAACAAGGGGTAACGGGTTCAAATTTAAACAGGGGAAGTTTAGATTGGATGTAACGAAGAAATTCTTTACAGTAAGGGTGGTGAGGCACTGGAATGGGTTGCCCAAGGAAGCTGTGAATGCTCCATTGCTGGTGGTGTTCAAGGCCAGGTTGGATAGAGCCTTAGGCGACACGGTTTAGTGGTAGATGTCCCTGCCCATGGCAGGGGGTTGGAATTAGATGATCTTAAGGTCCTTTCCAACCCTAACTATTCTATGATTCTATGATCTTTGCACAGTGATATTGCATGCTCTGAAGATGCAGCAAACGTTTGTGGAAGATTCTTGGTGAACAACACTGAACACAGGCAGAAAATTAGTAAACATACTGGAAACTGGGACTTTTTTTCCAAAACCCACTCTATTCTGGACAGGTTAAAAGTTTATATTTTAGGAGATTAAGATAAATCATCAACAGCAGTTTCTGAAAAAAAATGCTAGAAATCATTAAATGCTAGCTGTTCAGAGGTGATGGCAAACAGATTTACAAACTTGGAAAATATATGTTGCTGGAGCAGTAAGAATTCAGGGCTGAGTCAAATGCTTTATGCTTCTGACAGCAGAAAGTTAATAAAGAAAGTGATGATATATCTCAGAGGGACACAGGTAAAAGTTCTATAAATTTACAAGTTCACTGTTGATCGATATTAACATTGAACAGCCAATATAATTAGAGAGGACTTAGATCATTAAAGTTATTAAACGACAAGTACAGGTTAATACAGATAAATGAGGGATAATATAATGGCTATAAGCCAATGGAGAGACAATTTGTAGAGCATTAACAGAACAGTGAAACATGAGAGTTGATGCTCAAACTCCTCAAGAACCTGCCAGAGAGCGGTTAATCTGCATGCTGTTAAGTGGTCACTTAACACAGTAAAATAAAAATTAGCTTTATGCTATAGGTACTAGTTGCCCTTTTCAGCAGATGCAAATGTTGCAGTAGTAACAGTACTGACAAACATTGTACTAGTAGAAAGAGTACTGACAGTCAACAGCACACACTGAGAACATGCAACACTTCCAGAAGTGTCAGAAGTTCAGTTGCAAGAGAAGATAAAACCAGTTGCCCAGTCTTATCGTGACATCAAAAAACCCTCACAAAGTCCAAGACATCCACCAAACTTAAAATATAAACATTTTTCAAATTACAGAGGTCCCTATAAGCTATAATGGATGTTCACGGAATTATCTCCATTGACCAACAGTAAAAGGTGTTCCTTGATCCCAAGGTCAGGGAAACCAGAAAGAAAAATATCCAGAACAGATAATAGGAAAAAGAAAGGAGAAAGATGATATATGACAGACCTAGTAACTTCACCTCCAGTAGCCTTTTCTTCTAAGGTTTCATACCTTTTCTGAAATCCTAACTTACATCAATCTCCTGGCATAAAACTATTCATTTCTTGCTAACTGATGTATTTTTTTCTGTCTACTCCCATCACCCAGCTAGCTGAGCTCCCTTACTAACATCCTCACAGCAACATTCACAGGAGGTGGCAGACTTTGATATTCCTGAGTGCTTGTCTACAATTGAAGTCCAGCCCATTGTTCTAGCCACACACAAGCTCAGTAATGCTCAACTGTTTCAGATTCCTCCCTTTGCATCTTCTTCCCCTCACTTTCTTCAAATGAGTTCTAAGACAAAAATCCTTACTTAGAGCATTAATAAGTAAACAACTTACTACTCCCATTTCATTCACTTATGCAAGTGAAGTTGGCCCTCAGTATCTTCTTTCTCTACTATGTAAGTGCTGTCAGGACGGAAGAAGTCCATCCTCACTCTGAGCTTGGTGCAGGATGCTGCTTCATTATAGTACTGCCAATCTGGAATTTTTCTAAAAGCAATTTAGCAGGGGAGAATATTAAAAATCCTAACTGCATCCAAATTAAGCTGCAGAAACATATCCTCCAAAACTTGATCCACAAGTCCTTAATTAAACCTATGACTCCAAACAGCACTGAGATGACACAACAGTGATCTTTGGTTCGTGTAACTAAGGCTGGATTCATAGTCATAATTTAATAAAAAACATTCCACCATCTACCAAGTTTGCTACGAACCGAAAGCAGTGTAAATAATTACCTTGGACCCTACATTTCTAGTTATTTCAAAGACTTAAAATGTGTAGGCAGAGAGTTGGCAACGCAGACTCCTGCATTCAGCAGCTCGAGGCTCATAAGGCTGGCCCTACCTCTATAGCTGATTTAAAGAAATAAATGCACTTCAAGACACAGAATTGAGCACCAAATAGATTAGACTATCAGCCAACCAGCAAACCACACAGAGTTTCATTAGGTTTTCAAAAGACAAGAAAACATTTTAAAAGGTTGAAATATGCTGTAGAAGCGAAGTGTGAAGCCAGATACTTTTTCAAACTTATTTAACTACAGAAAAACCACAGCCTGTGACATTTAAACAGTACAAAGATGGAGAACAAAGTCTGCTGTTTATATCTGTAAGCTGTGCGACAATTAAATATTTTTTTAAAGTTGATTCTTTGTGACCTATTTATGCAGCTAAAGCTTCTCAATAAGAACAAGGTTCTTTGCAATATCTCAGTTTCTGGACATCAGAAAATCTATGAGAAAAATATATTCTTTAACTCTTTCAATTTAATTAAATTGCCTTTGGAAGCAAAAAGCAATGTCAACAAACGAGGCAAATAAAATTACTTTAGGTTTTTCTCAGGTTTACCCCAACATCCTGATGCACTGGAATTATCCTAAATCCACAGACCAATTAGAAAGACAGGACAGCTGGCAACATAAGCAAAAAATCTATGTTTGTGTGCTCTTTAATACTTCCATGAAGCCAAAGAGTGTTTTAGCCTTTTTTGCACTGTTCAGCAATTTATTCTAAATGTGAATAGAACTATCTCCTGCTGTATTCACATTCATATTTAAACAATGAAAAAGAGAAACAAAATAATGCCCAGACATTAGAAGAATAAAAGAAACCTAGAGGATGATTAATAAATAATGCTTAAAGCCATTGACCAAGAAGTGTAGCAGTTTATGCAAAAATAAAGCATCCTGAAAACTCTGTGTGTGTATATATATATATATATACACACACTGTTTTCATATTTATATACATATAAACTTTCTTATACATCAGAAAGCCCACAAAACAGGTGAACAGCTCAGCAATCTCGAAGCTGGCTTCAGTGCAACTCACTCTTTGAATACGAATTAGCAATGGGTAATCGCAGCATATTTATGAGGCCTTTTGCCTGGTCCTTTTCTCCAGTGAATGCTGTATTATTCATTGCATGTGCCCTGACCCCAGTGCGCTCCTGTTCTGACAAATCATACTTGATTAAGACAAATCTTTATTAGTTAGCTAGTCAACTTCCCCATTTATCATTTGCAAATCCCATTCTCCTTTTCAGGTACAGTAAAAGTAACTGAAACCATTTTCTCTCCTTACAAAATGAAATGCTTGTTACAGACAGTAAGTGCAAACAGAAGCCTAGAAGTCAGTAATAGATGATAAAACAAAAGTTTAACAGGTATAAATTACAAATGTGGCAAAACTCTAACACAATAGCATTCTTCAGGTAGGCTGAGGAAACATTAATTAGCTCATCCTTTCAACATTTCCCACTTTTCCACCAACTAAACCCCTCAAACTCTAAACGCCATATAAAAGAACGGTATTGTAAAGTTGGAGGCTGAAAGTACCAAGGTTTAAAAAATAATAATAAAGAGAATGCTGAGGAAAGTTACTGTTCAAGGTTTCTTCCAAAACCACAAAAATCTTTTAAGACTTAATCTATAAAGGAGGCAAAATGAATTCAAAATTATTCATGAAGCTTCAGTTTCCCTTGAAAATGTAACATCTCTCCAAAGAGGTGGCAATTTGGAGAGGAAGAAGCCCTTTCAAGACAGCGCTAGTTTATTCAGTGGGTAATTTACAACTAGAAAACTGTGTGATGTGAAATGCACACCAATTTTGTCATGGTAGGGGTTTTGCTTGCAGAGAAGCATGTTTCTTCTATCAGCATTTTGGAGATCTGATGCAGCTACTTGGAGATGGAGGGACAAGGAGCAGAGGGAAAGGAGAGTCCATAGATTTATGGCTGTCTGTGGTTCACATTCCATCTCTGTCCCAGAATACTATTCTGGCCTAAGGAGGGATCTCTATGCAATGCTCACTTTGCTAGGTTTTTTGTTTCTGATGATGAAGTGTAGTAGTTTGCATGTTTTATTAAATTTTGAATCTTGGTTTTATTCATAATGATATTTATACACACCAACTAGAATCTGTGTTAAATATACAGTAATTGAAAAACTTGCTCCTAAAGAACACAGCATTAACATAAACATCACAGTGCTGCTTACACAGCACACTTCTTATGGACTCCTGTCTTCTGTCACTTCCAACTTCCCACCTCAAGTCATTTTTCTTTTATTTACATTTTTATTTTTACCCTGCAGGATCAACCCAGCTATGGATTGTACTCCTTTTTCACACACATGAGCTAAGTGCTACTGATTTCCATCTGCAATGTTGCCTTCGATTATACAGAGTAAAGCTGAGAAAACTACCACCTCAATAAACCCACAGCAAGGGAACAGAGGGAACAATGAGAAATACCTGATGGCCTGCAGAATCAGTTATCAGGAGGCATACAAGAAGGAAAGAATCCAGACTGATTTTCAAATACAAGCTGAATTTTCAGGGCTATATATATTTTTAAAAAATACATTAAAAGAGTGTCTGCTCTTGTCAAACAAAGGTATTTCTTCTGCAAATTGCTGAGACAGAAATAAAGTCCTTTCCATAATAGATTTTTTACAGCACTCCTCAGAGCAGAATCACATTTATAGGATCAAGTTCAGCTCTTCAGATGGTGTTTAAGAGGTAGACTTACATGGGGCCTTTACAGCATGTAGACACAGTTTACTTCTAAGGGATCCATGAAAAAAAGGATAGCTGCAAAACTTGATTTTTCAGTGTCTAACACGACAACTGTGATTTCTTCTGATGGAGGAGCTCAGCAACACTTATCGATGCTTTTGCACCTCTACATTAGGCTATGGCTATATGGTTTAACTGGGGCAAACCTGGAGATCTCTAAAACCAAACTGCTCCAGAACACAGCAGCTTACTCCACAGGGCAGCAGTCTTGCTTGGATTCTTCCAAAGCAGCTGCCTGCAGGGCCACATCAGCTACTACATATGGTCTTTGAGTCCCCACTGATCTGGGTCAGGGCCACCCAAGAGACTGCTTCTCCCTGTCAAGTGTCACTTGAACTGCAGTAAGCAGACAGATGCACTGGAGGTGCCATGAAGAAGCGCTGGCAGCTGATCAGTCTCTGTGAGGATGTCCTAGGTTTGGACGATATCTCCCTTTTCTCCTGGTCTGCCAGCCCTCAGACATGTTAGCATGCAGGACATGCTGCCAAAGACATCAGGTGGTTTGCTGGGGGATGTAATTAACAATTTTGTAGGACTTGCTGGCAGGCCGCTGCTAACATTTATTTGTGTGAATGTTCTGTACGCTGCAGGCAGCACAAATCGTTTTTCTTTGCTGTAGCTTATTCCTACATTTCTATAGGACCAACATGAACAAATCAGTATGCCCCTAGCCCAACACAGTAAAGAGACAAGCAACTTGGAGTATTGTGTGCAGTTCTGGTGTCCTCAACATAAAAAGGACATGGAACTGTTGGAACAAGTCCAGAATAGGGCCACGAGGATGATCAGGGGTCTGGAGCACCTCCCCTATGAAGATAGAATGAGAGAGTTGAGGCTGTTCAGCCTGGAGAAGAGAAGGCTGCGTGGAGACCTCATAGCAGCCTTCCAGTGTCTGAAGGGGGTCTATAGGGATGCTGGGGAGGGACTCTTCATGAAGGACTGTAGTGACAGGAGAAGAGTTCAAACTTAAACAGGGGAAGTTTAGACTAGATATAAGGAAGAAATTTTTTACTGTGAGGGTCAAGAGGTAGTGGGATGTGTTGCCCAGGGAAGCTGTGAATGCTCCATCCCTGGCAGTGCTCAAGGTCAGGTTGGACGGAGCCTTGGGTGACATGGTTTAGTGGGAGGTGTGCCTGCCCATGGCAAGGGGGTTGGAACTGATGATCTTAAGGTCCTTTCCAACCCTAACTATTCTATGATTCTATGATCTGAATTTTCTGTCATGCTCAAAGATCAAGAACAAGGGGAAGCAAGGTCAGATCTGGGAAAGGACCCCAGACTGCCCGGCTCTGTATTTGAAATGAAAGGCATGCCACCTATGGGCGGGTACCATCCAGCTGCTCGTCCTCACTGATGTTATATACTGTGAACATTGCCATTTTCACATTTTATTGCCGTTTGGACACCAGAAAAAAGGATAAATAAACTGATATTTCTGAAATTCCTTTAGTCTTTAGCATTGCAAGATAGGGATTTGAGCAAATATAATATTATTATGGGCTCAGTTGCTTCTGTACATCTGAGAAATATTTGCCCCTGTTTCTCTGCTTCTAAAATGGGTGTGAAGGAATCCACACTGGCAGAACACAATAGGTATCGTTAAAAGGGTTGTATTCTTATGGAAGCTATTTAAATACTGCGCTTAGCTTCTTATATATTAATTTTCATTCTAACTTCTGGTTTGAATACAATTTTAATTGAGAAAACAATACTAGAAATGATTTTTATAGTGAAATTTGAAGAGGCATCCTTTCCTCAAGTACAGGACATTATGTATTTAATCTCATAAAGAATTTGCAGATTATTTGGGCACCAGAATATAATTATGCCATGATGTACTGAATTGGTAAATTATTGCAGTATGACATTTTAATGCAAACACCCAGTTTATAAACATAACTTTGCTGGAAATTCTCAAGAAGTGTTAAACCGATGTCAGTGTCTCAGTAATTTCGCAGTTTAAAAACAGTTAGAAATGTAATGACTACACTGCACTTGATTAAAGCATTTACAGCTCTAATCAAAAACTGACAGCAAGATCAAAGATGTTAACTTAAATCTCTCTTCTAATTATGTTTAAAATGCCACACCTCAGGCCTGTCTCTCCTCTTCTTTTTCAAACCAAATTCTGCTTAAGAAAGATCTAACACTTCTTAACAGTTCATTATCCAATAAAACTATTCAAAGCTTAAAAGCAATCTACACAATTAGTCAGGACCTCAGGGAGTCCACCGGTAGTCTTTATTACAGGGCTTCATATTAAAACACCTTAATTATATTTGTCAAATGGATTTCATTAAAACCCATCGTCACTTTAATTTTCATATTTTGACAGTGCTGGCATAGCATTATTACCACCTGCCAAGCTACGAACTACAACAAAATTATCAAATTCCTTCAAATACTAAGCAGTTTCTTTTTGTACCTGACCAATGATTTCCCTCTTTTTGGTGAATGCACCATAATTAAGAGGAATAATTAAAAATCCATATCCAAGCAGCACACATGCAAGCTAAAAGTACAGTGTATCCATTGCAGGTGCGTAAATACGAACCTATATGGATACCTGGTTGCCAGGAGCGTGTAACACAAAGGTAGGACACATATACTGAAGTTCTTCTGAATAATAAAGCCAAGGCATCAAACAGAATGCACTATTATTTAATCAAATGACAACCATGATGACTTGAAAGCAGAGGACATTTTAACTTCAACTCATTATACCGTCATTTCGACACAACAGATCTGGGGACTATGACCATATACTGTAACCACAGTTTTATTTTAAATATAATTCATGGAGGATCCATTTGACTTTAGACAACCACAATGAAATATAATTAAAACAAAACTGTTCATGCTTTCTACCAATAGTCAGTACCTTGACAAAGGCTTCTTATATTTATGATACATTTCCAATGCAGGACATATCAACTCTTGTTTATTTTTTTCTTAATACTCAATGTCACAGCAATTAACGGCTTTAGATAATTACCAATAATATAAAAACTAGGTACCAGCATCTGTCATGCAACACAGTTTGGGCTGTTAATGTCATGCTGGATATAGAAATAAATTATTTCCACTTTTTTGCTGAGATACTTTATGGAAAACTGCAAGAAAACAGTGATTTACTGTTATTGTGCTTACATTTACTGAGCTAAATTCAAGCGTGATTAACTCCGTGTTCTTCAGTGAGCATGTGTACAAGGTGACTTTGGCCCACAACAGATAAAACAATGGCAAGCAGGTTGCAATGGGGTAAAGAACGGAGCATTTTCCTTTTCTTCATATAATCATAACAAGAAATAAGAAATGAAGAGGTTTCTGCCATATGTCTAACACACTTCACTGCTTTCTACAAAGGTCTCAAGAGTAATGATCTCCGCGTGTTATGAATATTTTAAGACTTATTAAATGTTCGTGGATAATTGTGGGTAAAACTATGGGATTTTAAAGAATTAGCTTACATGGCAATTAAATATTATTCCTACTTAAGGAAAAAGAATGATTTAATAGTCTTTTAATGTATTATCAAGGAGGAAAACCTCAACCTCTTTCACACCAAATCATAAGTTTTGGCAAAGGAATTGCTAAAGACATGCTGAGTTTCACTTCATTTCTATTTTATTTCTGTTCATTGCTTTAATTGCTTTTTATTACAAAGAAATAAAACAGAGTGCTTACAAGCAGGGACTATGAGCTGATCACAGATCTCTTGTCTGATTTTTTTTTGGCAAGTCACCTTATTTCTTTTATCCTACTTACTCTACCTGTAAAAAGGTAAATACTGCTTCCACTAGAATTTCACTATAACAAGCAAGTGCTCACATACTGCTTAGATGTCCTGTTATTTTATGTCCATCTCAGAGCAAATAATTAGATTTTTTTTGGTGCCTCTCATTCAACTTCAAACTATCATAATTACCAAAATATAAAATCTAGGTACCAGCATCTGTAAGCATGCAAACTAGCATGTCAACCTTGGGTGCATGTGGGGATTCCTCTTAGAAACCCACTACTCCAAACAGAATGCAGGAGATAATGGTATTTTAAAAACAATCCCAGCCCAAACCAGAGTGTTGGCTTGTTTCTACTGACATGGCTAGAGGCAGCCTCTCTGCTTAAAATGAGGATGGATGGACATGGAAGCTTTACGGGTGAGAAGCTGGTAGATGATAACAGCTCACATGTGCCTTTGACACAGCTGGTCATGCTTTCACTCCTGAAATCTCCTCCTCCATTTGCAGTCAGGATTCTGACCTCTCTGTGAGGACTGTGTAATGATCTGGTTTTGGTTCCCTTCCTCCCTATAGATCTGCAGTTGATTTATGCATGGAGAATGTCATGCACAAACTCGGCTACTATTTACTAAGTGACAGATTTCCCTCTTTCCTCCATTGTCATTTCCTCTCCCACCTCTCTCATTGCTTAGCCTTCAATAGAAATTCAACACAATGCAGGAACATGTTCCCCCAACATGTCTCCACTCCATCTATTCTCTTGTGATGCAACACGATTAACTTCTTTACCATCCAGCCTCAACATCTTTTTTTACTCAGTTCTGTTTTTTCAGTCCTCATTTTTGGGCAAACTGTCTGATTCTTTCTGCATGATGTCAATGGGAAACAGACTGGTCCCATCCATCCATCTTCCTAAAATTCTCTTCTAGGCTCTTGCCTGTTTTTTATATTATTACATCCTCTTCATTACATTCTATTACAGCATTGACAAAAATCTGTGCACCACCTACAGTAATGCAATTGCTACAAACAACATTTTTTTTTATCATCATACTGGTCTTTCACTTTCTAGTCATGTCATTGCCTCTCCCCAGTTCAGCACATTAAACAACTGCTACATTTCCTCCATTGTCAATCCCTTCATGGTGTCACTTCTCCCATTTGCTGTCAGCCCATTAATTCTTTTCTCAGCTCAGGTATCATTCACTCATTAAATTTTTACTCAAGCATTTCCACAATTTCTCCCATGTTGCCATGACTGAGAGGAGCGAGCATAAACAACTCATCACCTCATTATGTTCCTGCCATCTCTGATCTGGCTTCTCTTGTCCATTGATGCACCATGCAATCATAAGTTCTTCTGAAGTACATGGAAATCTCAGCCACAGTCGCGAACCTTTGTCTTAGATGAATTTCTAAATGTCCAGTCCCAGAATGGGTAAGTAATAGCACAAAATCTAGCAAGTTTATGAGGGTATCATCCATGAAGCAGCAGGAAGGAACTGTAAGAAATAAGTTATCAACATTTGTCTTCACTGCACAGTGCAGTTGTGACATCGAGATTTGCAATGTACACTGCATTATTGTCAGATTACACCTTCCTAAAACAAACACTATCCCACACAAGCTATAAGCATATGGAATATAAGTCCTGTTGTCATGAGTGAATAATTTATTAAATTGACACTCTTACTAATAATTTCAGAAAAAGATAATGCTTTTCACTCTTGACAAACTGGAAACCAGCCATGTTTCCTATTTCAGATAGGATGAACAAGAAAAAATTCAAAGTGATACTTGTCCCTGGCTCGCACGTATTCTTTGCCATTTGAAGTTTATTTGATACAAATGAGGGTCTACAGAACCCTGCTGACATGAAGTCACAAAGACCATATACATTTATGAATAACACATTTACTGCACTTTGTATCTGGCGTTTGTTAGGTCTTGGTGCTGAAATCACAGCTCTGAATCTATCTTGAAGATGTCAAGGATGTGTTGTGAGCTTTCGCTTTCTCTCTCCCCACCCCCAAACCAAAACACTGGCTTTAATTACTAAGATTATATTTTCTGGTTTATATTAAACCCATAACAGAAGCAGCCAGCTTTTTCTTCCTCCTTCTTCCTTTTTTTTTTTTTCTTGCTAATAGCATACACTCTTCATGTAGGAAGGAAATGTGAAGACAGGACAATCCAGCTGGATTAGACATTTATGAAACCTATTGCCAACAGCGAGCTGTCAAAAGCCAGCAATCAAATGTAACCCTGGCAAAAAAAGAATGGAGACTGCTGTGAGGAGATTTACTTAGATGAAACTCTCAAATAGTGCTTTTATGTCCTGATTCTCCTCCCCTGCACCAGTTTTATACCTGCTTGTTGTCCCTTCTTCCTTGAAGTTATACTTGGTTTACAGTCAAGTGGTAGGAATGTTTTCTCTATTCCAGAATTAACTGATTCATTTCTACAACCTCAATGTAGACAAATAAACAATGTTAGACAAATAATTAATTTTTTCCTTCCACATCTTAAAATCTATGAAGATATGGAGTAGCTACTACTACAGAGATCTCCACAGTATTCCCAGAACTAAAAAGTCTTATTATAATTGTTTTTTTTCAGCTCAGAAGCTGAAAAGAAGGATGGAACTAACTTAAAGTCACACAGAGTCAGAAGGAAGGATAATTCACTACTTCTGACCTGAATTCTAGTTTTCGTCAAGATCATCCCTTGTGCTTTATATTCAGCTTTTCACTGTAAGGCTATTAATAAGCATCAGAAAAATTGGTAATAAGCACTATTAAAATTAAATGACAATGAGAAGCTATTTTGCTACAGCAATGGAAAGCAAAAACAATACAAAAGTTAAAGAACTGACTGGGATATGTTAATGAACAAAACACAATTTAGGGACAGAAATCTGGGCTATTGAAGAGCAGGGTCTGAAACAAGCAGTAGGAGAAAAGTAAAGACTAAGACTCATATAATGGAGCAACTATTACACCAGAAAGATCTTTACATTGTACAAGAAAAGGTTTTCTGGATTAAAGAGGAATAACTATAGGACAATATTTGCATTTTGGCCACATCTGTTCTGCAGGCTTCCAAGAGTCTCTCTCCACTATCACAAAATCACAGAATGCTTTGCATTGGAAGGGACCTTAAAGCTCCTCTGATTCCACCCCCTGCTATGGGCAGGGACTCCTTCCACTAGAGCAGGTTGCTACAAACCCTGTCCAACCTGGCCTTTAACACTGCCAGGGATGGGCCAGCCACAGTTTCTTTGGGCACCCTGTGCCAGCGCCTCAGCACCCTCAAAGTAAAGAAATTCTTCCCAGTATCGACTCTTCTTTCAGTTTAAAACCATTCCCCCTTGTCCTATTACTCCTACCCTTGTAAAATGTCCTCCTCCACTGTAAAGTAAAAGTAATGTTACGGCAATATTTTCTAGCAATGGAATGAAGATTTATTGATTAATACCCATCTTAAAGCTTTTAAGAACTCTCTCATGTAGAGTCCACATTTTAATGCAGTGAATAAGGAAAAATAGGATTATAAAAATGTAATTTGCGCGGAGTGTATGTTTTCTGTGAACAGAAAATCAATTTTAAGGTCGTGACAAGGGGAGCCACAGAAACCACAACAGACCTACATACTGGAAAAACTTACCAACAGTCAGCTGAAGTAGTTCAATTTCATAATCTGGCATCTGAAAAGTTAGCACCACCTTAAACTTTAACCAGAAGAGAAAACTTATAGAATACTGGCTACTTTCCCTCATTTAAATTGAATCAGCCATTACAGTTAACAACCTTCCCACCCCATAGAAATAAATAAAGAATGCTGTATCAATTCTAACTTAAAACCTCTTATTTTCATTAAAAACACTGTTGATTTAGTCAGAAGTTCCATCTATTATGTACTGGAATGATTTAATAGTGCCAATTAGATCTATAGCATTCCTAGAAATGGAAGGGTTGCAGCTGGAGCTCTGCAGACCAGTCAAACAGTTTCCAGAGGATATTCAGAGGACTGCATCACTCTATTCTAGGTAGAAGACTAAATTGTAAAGGAGAAAAGGAGCAGAATTTCAAAACAAGTGTATCAATATGGCAAATAACTCTTCTTCCTGGGCTTTGCTTTTGTAGAAAACAGAAGTATTTTGCTCTCCTATTGTATAAGTAGCTGGAAATGCTCAGCATATTTTAATAATGACATCAAACAACTTGCTAATTCAAGATACTTTAGCCAGCCATGTCTCCTAGTGAGAGACAATGCATGAACCCTTTAAAGTATCTACAATACAGAATATGTTTCTTGATAATGTCATTAAGCCATGATGACATGTAGCAAGCAATTGCTGGCAAAGGTCAATAACCTGATCCATTTATACAACGAATGCCTGTTAAAACAGTGTTTAAAGAACAATCGAATGATTGATGTCCATAAGCTCAATGTTGGCCATGATGTGCAGCATGCACATAGAACATGTTCTGCAAGCACTACAACGTACCTCTAACGCTATGGGTGGGAGGGGGGAAAATGGTGATCTGCCAAAAAACACATATAAATGCTTATACAAAAACGTTGACAACAATAATTGAGTTAACAGAGGTCGGAAGATGGGATTGTTAGCACTGAGCAGTAAAAATAGGCAGTGCTTCTGATCTCATTGAACAGAGCTCAGTTTAAAAATAAGATGCTCTGGGCAAAACAGACCACAAGCATCCTCTAAGCTCCATGTCACAGTCTGTGAAAGAAGTAAGTGACCATCCCATAGACCTCTCATTGATTTTTAAAATTGTTATTTCATTTATAATTCAAACTGATGCATAAAAATGCAGCTTCATTTGATGCACGTTTGAATCCTGCCAGCTCCAAAGCCGTTGTCAAAATTCACAGGTCCAAATTGTTGTGTTGTTTGAAATATTTTTGCTGTTTTAGTCTGCCAGCAACCACCATCCTATCAACACAGTGCTGCACACTTCTTAGAATTCAGCCCCCTTTTCTAAAGAGTAATTAACCTAACAGCTTCTTGCAAGTCATTTTTCTGTCTCATCAGAAAAGCATGGTGACCTGTATGTTCTGTAGGACAGGAACGCTCCCCAAAATTGTCGTCTGGTCCCTTCACAGAATTAATTATCTCGTTCTAAAGTGAGCACATCCCACTATTTACAAACAAAAATGATCTTGAAAATCATCAAAAGATATTTATGGTCATAGAAATCATAAAATAAATATGACCCATTCAAAGCATTTGATATTCTATAACTGTTATGGTTCTGGCTTTCATGAGATAAACACCCAGGGACAATATTGTGTTGCTGATGTGTACCCTTCAATTAAAGAGCATTTCTGCACACAAGCCAGTTCCTCATGGAGGTGTTGATTATAAGTGGCATTCATCAGAATCAATAGTATAAAAATAAACTCCCTGCCATTTTGCTGCATCCATAAACAGGCGTGGTCAGAGCTTTATTAGGTGCCCAGACAAAAAGACACACAGGGACTATATCTCGGCATGAGTCACAAAGCAAAATTACAGTCCTGCGCTGCAGTCATGAGACTTCCTAAAATATGTTTCCCAAGTCAGGGGCAGCAGTCGGTGTTGCTGGTTAGTGCAGTTGGGAACCAGATCCACCCTTTCCCAGGCCCCACAGAATCTGCATCGTGGTATAGCAAACAGGCATGTTACTAACTTGATTTAAGGAAAGTATTCTACACTGCAAAGCATTTCCATGACTGTTCTTAGAGCTCCACCTTTCCTATGGAACTGCAGAGCTTCTGCATGACATAGCAGAGATATAACCAGAATTACATTAAAGAATTATTCATATGAAGAGTCATCGCTTCTTTCCCAGCACCCCCCATCAGTAACAAACACAGCTGAAACAAAGCAGAAAACAGTTAAAGCAACAGTGAGTTGCACACTGATTACTTTCCCATCTCACCCTCTGCAATGATGGAAGTTCAGTCTGTTCCTTAACACACACGAGCCAAACAACTGATAAAAAAGGATGCCAAGTACTCCAAACTTCTTTAAATTTTGAAAGCTAACACCAACTGACCTACTAAAGGAACCTATCCTGTTTCCATCCTGTTTGGCTCCACAGCTGAAGCCTTCTGTGCCTACATAATTTTAACCACATGCACCAGAAAAGAGTTTTTCACCACTAGCCTTTACAGGCGCATCACACTTTTCACTCCACGCGTCCAAAAATCTTTCAGCAAGACAATCTGCTTCCCATGTTCCTCCATTAGAAATTAAGTTTTCATCTTCCATCTTGCTCTGTGAAACAGATCAACATATTTCCCATTTTCCATGATACAATCCCATTTCTTTCCTTCCCCCCTTCTTCTCCTGTCAGGCTTTTCCCACCAGCTCTTCCTGTGTCCTCCTCTATCTTGTCAGCCATCACACAAATGCGACACTGAACCCTGATGGTTTCCTTATGAACTAACAAAACCAAAGACATCATTTACAGAGAATGGAGACACAGGAAGGACATAGTTCTCACAGAAGTCAGAAGAAATGAGTGACAAAGATACCTCTCCCGACTTCCAGTTTCTTAGGATATCACCTGCCACAAGACTTCAGTGGATCTCTGATATTTAAATTTCTGTGAAGAAGAGAGTAGAAAATCTCTTTTGCAGCATCACTGTTTTTCCTTCCTCTCTTCACATGCTCGCCAACAGAGTGGAACAATGCCCATCTTCTCCATCAGGGTGTCTAAAATCCCGGAGAACATTTGAATGTTGGCAAAATTCTATGCATTGGAACATTTTAATTATTACGTGTTCATGGAGGGGAGGGGGAATGCATAATTTTCAGGTGCTAGGACCTGTTTATTCCACATCTTCACATGTTCCTTTAAGATGCTGGAAGAAGAGAGGTTATCATTTTCTGGTGTTTCTGGCATAGAAATTTTGCCTGCTCTAGGGAGGGGGAAAAAGCCCAAACTGGGCACCCAAAACTACAGGTATGGCATCTTAGAACAGGGCCACAGACCAAGAACATCTCAGAGGCCTGCAGTGAGGGTAAGCTTTCTAAGGGAGGATGTGTGCAGATAACTTTTAGCTTCTCTCTGCATTAAAGAGCATTACAATTTGTTGGGATTGCTTTTTTTTTCTTTCCCTTGCTTGGCCTAGGGAAAAATCCATCTTCACTTTATTAATAGTGAATTCAAATGGTTTTTCTGCTGCAATTTAACAACTTCTTTTTTTTCTTTCCCCTGCACAGAGACAAGATATTCTTCTCTCTTGAACCCTTCAACATATTTGTTCTGCATTATTTTTTCATTCAGAGTTATCCCGGAGGCTCTCAATGTTTAAATAGCTCCCTCCCTCCCATCTAGAGCTGTGCACTAATATCGATCAACTTAGGCTGGAAGTTACTATAAGGCATTTTTCAATAATCAGCCAAGCTGTTCAGAGAGTATCTTGAATATAACCCTTAGGTAAACAGCATAATAGACAAGGAACTTTCCCTCAGCAGCCACATCTTTGCAATCTCAAGGATGGCTGCCAATGCTTCATCAGACAAAGAACTTCCTTCTGACTTTCTACTTTTGGGGTCAGAGGCAAAGTCACATTAGCTAACGATCTCCTTGTTCTTATGCAAAGAATTTAAGTCTCTTAGGACACTTGTATATTTAACAATCTCATAGTCATGTGCCCTTCAAATAAAGGGCCAGGCAGTAAATAAGCTCTTAATGAGTATCTTTTTCAATAAAAAAATAATCACAAACAAAATCTCACTCTTCCAAGAAAATAAAGTCATGGCTGTACAAGAATCTTAAGTATTGGCTACGTGTTACCTTTATCAGTGAACTGAAGTGAATAGGAACTCTCACCTGACTGATGGGAGAGGAAAAAGAAAATAATCTCAAGCTAAACAATTAAAAATAAGTGATAGGGAATGGATGATACGTACATATGATATGTCAAGTAATATCCACACTTGCAGAGAGATGAGTAAGCTACTCTAAGTTACTAGGTTTTCATTTAATTCATCCCTGATTTAAAATGCCAGGTTTATTCTATTTTTACATCGCCTCATTAATCAAAAATGGGAGAGAAAAGTGATCAGAATGAAATACATGAAATCATTCATGCCTTTTGCCTTAAATAACTACATTCAGCAGGCTCTTTACATAGCACTTAATTCTAAAATGAAAAACATAGGGTGCTTCAATTCCCTCTTGTTAACTGTGAAGCATCAGATTGTGCTATACTGTTTATACAGCTCTCAGGGATCCTTAAAAGAAAAGTTTGTGTAAACTCAAAAGGAAAAAAAAAAACAGTTGGATGTAAAAATAGTCCTGGGTTGTTGCTTTGCACACTGTAAACCCAGTGATGTTCACACCCACCAGTGGGCGAAAGATAAACATCACAAAAGTAAATAACACTCTGAAATAGCTGGCTCCTATGAATCCTGGAGACAGCACAAACTGTTTTGTTGTTTGAAAAAAAAGATTATGCATAAGCAGATCCACATGACTTTAATGACAATTTCTGACAGTGTTTTCAGGTCAACATCTATGCTACAGAACCTGAGCAAAGCCCAGCCGGATGGCGTCCCACTGGCACTGCCCTTCCTGCTTGACTTTCTTCTTGATCTGTCACGGTTCAGGCTGATTCCTGCTGCAGCAATCCTCTCCCTTGCTAAGAAGTGAGATTGTACATAGTGGTATGAAGCAAACATGAAGGAGAGTGTGACTCGGCAGCATTTAGCACAAAAGCTTTGGGGGATGCCCACATGCTTTGTACAGAGACATGCAGAAGGGCAGTTACAAAGTCAAGGTGCACGAAGTTCAGTATTCTCTGAGTGTGACTGATGGTTGAAGAGTACAGCACATACCTTTCTATCTCCCCACATGGCATCACCTTAACTGTCGAGAATAAACAGGGTTAGAGTGATTCAGGAAAATACTTGCATGATGGCAAATGCAATTCAATGCAGGTAAATGCAGGATAAAAATCGTAAGACAAAAAGATTCCAAAAGAAAGCCAAGACATTAGGGGAAAGTGTTCAGAGGCATAATGATTGAAGAGAGATTTAAGTGCCCTCCTGGGTTATGAAAGTCTTAAGCTAATGGATAACTGAAGTGGGAAAATAATGCTGCATAGTGAGCTACATGCCTAGAGGAATACAAAGCTAAAATTCTGGTACTGACTGGTTCATAAGACTGAGTGGAAGACTAACCTACAATATTGCATTGTCTGGATGCACATAAATTCATATTCCCAAGTAAACTGACAAAAGAGGAAGAGGAAGGATCATCTGAAACACAAGGATCATATTTTATAGCCTGGTGCATCCAGCTCCATACCACACAGAAGCTGCAGGCTGTCCCCGCATTGCTGCAATTTTCCATTTCTGGCCATACTTTGTGGGAGTGCAGATGGGATTGCAAAAGAGAAGTCACAGAGAGGATCTCCACAGGGTCATTCAGAATGCCTTTGCTGTGAACGTATCCTACATGCTCAAGGGCAAGTAAAGTGCTTGACTCTTTCATAAGACAGATTAAAAATATTCAAAGGGCTGAAGGGAGCTGGTAGACAGAAAGGACAGACTGTGATCATAATACCCCCACACAATATAGTTTTTCTTATCCTTAAAAAAAGGATAAAAAACGTCAACCAACCAAAGATGGAAATTTAGATACTGACTGCTTATAACAGACCCTGAATGATGGGAGTCAACCTGCATGTTCTACTCTTCAAGACAGCAAGCAACACAAAACAAGAAAACAACATCACCGTGTCCTGCAACCTGAGAAACATTTAGGATAATTTGTAGGAGGGGGAAAAGCTTCCATGGTAAATACAAATTATACTGCTCAGCTCTTTAAAACAGTGTGTGTTCAGATTATTTCAGGACATAGTTATTATAAAGCAGGTTCAACTATAATTTTACACTTTTGAATAACTTTAGCACAGTCACTTGGGAAGCTGAAGCCAGAGCCTGGCTTGCTCAGGCTGAGCACGTCTGTCACCATTTCATGCTCTGCTCAACTGACACCTCCTTCTGTACCCCTCCAATAAAAAGGAGGTAGAATTCTGGGGGCATATTGGCTCAAAGGTGTTTCCCCATCACCCTTACAAATTCTTTTGTTCAGACATGCTGCGTAGAAACTTAAGTCTGAGATAAAGGCGTGTAGGGTCTGATTTAGCACTTTGCATGACATAAGATCTTTACCATTTCCCAAGTATTTTACAGTAAAAATTAACTTCAATTGCCTCTATAGCTAATCTCGAATTAGGAATGAAAATGGTAAGAATTTTCAAAAAGGAAAGAAACTTCACGCATCTGCAGGATCTTTGCCACATTTCTGTTCAACCAGAGAGGGATTTAGGGGAGGAAAGACAGTCTTAAGACCATTAATTTCACAAGGAAGTTTCCAAAAATGAAGATGCTGCCTTTAGTTAGCAAAAATTAGTTCCAAGCTCAACTGGTACAAAATCTGAAGCTAGAAATGTGCAATCCAGTTGACTCTTGTTTAATTTTATTTCATTAATTTACTGAATTGAAAAAAATAAAGTCTTCATTTAAGGCAGATTATGAGCTATGGCTCAACACAGCACTTTGCAATGGGGTCTCAGCCCTGAATTCTCAAACTAAACTAAGTCAACCCAAAAGAGATCTCAGTGGATGCATAGACTTTTGTGTGCAGGAACAGCATCCTTACTTTTCTCCTGCCTTCTTTTGTATTGATCTACTGTAGGTCCCAGAGGTGACTGGAAGAATGTTTCAAGGCTCCTTTCTCAGCACATTACCCCTTCCTCTGCTTAGTAGGTCCGTAACAGGCACAGAGCCTCACTTCACAATATCCTGAGTAGTTTCCCCCCAATCCTCCTATACCATCAAGACCAACAGCTACAGGCTGCAAGTTTTTCTCCTGGGCCAGAGCTTTCACATGAGCCCACCCCACATCCTAACTGAGTTCTCACATGAGGTTCCATCCTGACTTCACCCCGCTTGATGGTGGCCTCTGCTCACACCACTAACGAACATCTGGCCTCAGCTGCTGGGCTTTGGGGAATATCAGGTTGCTGTTACAAAGGTTTGTTGGCAGATCATCTTAAAGAAACGTGTTCTGAGAATGTTTTCACAATCTCCACCTTTACCTGCTCTGTCCTAACACCCATTTCTCACCATCACTTCTCCAAAAGACAAATTTTATCTATGTTTTATTTATTTATTTTTAAAACCACTGGAAGGAATCCCCTACTGCCTACACAATAAAGTCAGTCAGAGGCAAGATTCTTTCTCACAGATCTTATCCCTCTAAGCCATCAGCCTGACTAAACCTCTACCCTTTGATCAATACGCAGCTAAGTGGGAATTTTCACAAAAACCTTTAAGCAAAATAAAATCGCTCTTTTATTATACACAGCCCTCACTCCCCCAAACTAGAAGAGAGGTGGGATTTCACCTTTCATATTTGGTTCAAAACTTGTTCAGTCCGGATGGAAGATACATCCAGGGAGAGCAAAACCTGTGAATAAGAGAGTATTTACTACCACTGAATATGATGTTTGCATCAGAGAATAAGTGAAGTAGCCAACTGCGAAAAATCATGAACCATACCCTAAATATCACCATCTGTTTAGAATTAAATGTATATAGAAAAAGGGTGGATAATTAACCCTCTATAAATGCATTTTACTTCTAATTAAAGGGATGGGAAACAAAATAATGGTTTCACCTGCAGCATAAATGGGGAAGGATCTTTTGAGCTCTATTTTAAACTGTCCATGTTGGGAGTCAAAAACTTAGCCACAAAGTAGTTTTGTGTATGAAACTCAATTTGGACATCAGACTTCTTGGATCCTGTTAGAGCAATTATCAAGTGTTAAAAGGACAAATCATCTTTTCAGAGACCACTGCCAGACAGCAAAGAAAATGACTCTGTAATAAAATGGGATCAATTTTCTAGCTAACCTGCCCCAAGTGGAAACAACATAAGACAGGTTCCCAGAGAGTCAGCATTAATGATGGGCCCATGCAATGAATATCATATGCATCCATGGACATAACAAAATTGCCTGGGGCAACGTTCATACGAGGGTTAGATTGCAAGTTGCCTTGCTTCTTCCCCCTTCCCTAAGCTAACTCCAAGGCCTTTGTTTTAATTATTTTTGAAAACAGGTTAGATTTCTCACTGTGCTTAACTATGGTACAAAGTGTTGAAACACATTATGGAAGAAATAATTGATACAATGAGAGTAGTTGAGACACTTGAGAGCTGGGTTCAGTTCCCGGCTCTGTGGGCAATGTGCAACCTGACAGTGGGGAGGTCACTCTGGATTGTTTTTACAATCAGACTCACATCATTCAGACATTTCACAGCCCTCCTTACACACTTTCACTCACATATGGACTCATGAGATTGGGGTTCAAGCCCATACAGACTATTATTACCCTATTGCCCCATGAAGATCATATTTGTTGTGCAGGAAGAGGATGCTCAAGTATGCCTACTAGATCTTGGACAGGCAATATCCTTACTGTGCTCAAACCCTACCTCAGATAAAGAATAACTATCACTGAACACAAGGGTGTTGAGGATAAATTGTCAAATGTGGAAGAGACACTCTACCTAAAAACTAGCTAGATTAGACGCATTATTTTGAATAAAACCAAGTGTATTTGTCTCAAAATATTTTGGGGTAAGATATAGAAGTTTTGCCCTAGAAAGTCCACAAGGAGGATTTAAGTTCTAGATAATTGGGCCACGTTGCTGAATATGGCTACAGCTTAATGGTATGTTTGACTAAAGCACATATAATTTGCAATATTTATATTGAGAGAGTTCACATTGTTCAAAAGTATCTCCCTCCAGCATTTTACCTAGTAAAGTCAATGCAAACATTTAAAGAACAATATTTAATGTACCTTTTTGCATTTTCATTAAACAAGTAATAGCTACTCCAGTGCACTTTCAAACCCTCTTCCTCTCAAAACCAACCAACCAAAATTCCCTCAAACAGCCCAAGAGGCAGTAACTGCTATTTCAAATGCATTCCCACTATTTACTTCTTCAAATCCCTATTGCTTTCCATGAAAAGGAATCTTTTTGCTCACCAAGAGGGGTTTGGGACATTTTTTGCTCGTCTACTTGATTAAGGAAACTGTAAATATAACTAAGACACACTACCCAACAATCCCAGGTGTATGTCTTTCATTCCTTATGCCCAGATCCAAACAATTTAGGCTCCCAAGATTTCAAGATGTGACTCTATACATGTGATGCTAACATACACTCAATTATTTAAAAATATGAAAAAAAAATGCAATAAAAGACAGCAATTACTACAAACACAGACTGCGTGTGCTGGGAGTTGCAGGGAACAAACCGATATATATACTGAAACCAAAATCACAATTGGGTACCAATGCATTCACTTAAACATGACTACCTTTAAGTTGGTATGATACTGATGTCATTTAATTCACAGAAAAATATTTCTCACTTGCATCAGCATATTAATAACCATGGAAAAAACAGATATACTAGAGAAACCCTAGCTGTGCTCTATTTTTCTATTAGGAATATTTCAACTTAAAAGTAGCAAATTTGCCTTTTGTTTCTAAAGCACTATCAATAATCACAAGTTTTACTAAATGTAAGTTATAAAGCTATAAAAGCCAGGTAGGATGGGGCTTTAAGCAACCCGGTCTAGTGTTTGGAACTAGATGATCTTTAAGGTCTCATCTAACCCAAACCATTCTATGATTCTATGAAGATTTTTTTTTGTCTCTCAACTTTTTCTAGCATTTACTTGTTTTGTATTATAGTAGGAAGCTAAGTTGGCCATCTATACTTTGCAGTTACACCCAAGCAGATAGTCATACCGCACTTTAAACACCAGAGAAGAAAGCAAAAATTGGTAGAATACAGCTCCGCACACACTCATTTCTACTCATATTACTCTAGTGGTTTAATAAACCAGGTTTCAAATTAATATGCACTTAGGCTAAAGTATTTTTTCAACAAATGATTTCACAAGTTGGCAGAAACCTCAGCTTCCTTCTGATGCCAGAAAAGCTGGTCTTGTGCTTACAGCACTGTATCTGACTTTGGAGAACTGGTTTTGGCTCTCTGCTTGACACAAGCCTGAGAAATCATTTACTTGTGTCCTTCATAACATGGAGGTTGTGTTTTTTCTCTCTTGCCTGGTGACATTATTAAGTATTGGAATAGGGACTGACTCTTGTAGTGCGCCTGTGTGGTGCCATCAGGTCACGAAGCTACATGGGCATGCAACTTCTGATGGCATTTGCTGGACACCTATGTGCCTCCACAACCCCGGCCTAAGACCCAGGAGCTTCATGTCTCTGGGTTTCATCAAATACCTGCAAAGAATGGAAACTAAATATGAGAAACTTATGAAGGGAGGCACAACATACCTTAGTGCAATTATTCAGAAACTTAATTTTAATTAACAAGCATTTAAAAAGCAGAAACATTGGGAAGTCATCTAATCTCTTTCCTCAGTTGAACTTTCAACCTGATAATAATGAAAGACACAGGGACACAAAACTGAGAAAACCAGGTTAAGCTATGCTTTATTATTATAAAGAATATCATGCTAGCTCCTGAACAACAGATACATGAAATACCTGACAGGGAAGGAAAGACTGTGGATCTTTACAACTCATCTATGTGCTTTCAGTCCTAGGGCAATAAATAACAGCATGGATAAGAAATGCTACAGGATGTACATGCTGCTGTGTTTCATTTAGAAATAGAAACCAGAAATCCAGCTAAGAGGAGGCACCTTTTTACAGATAATGCTGGGGATCAGCAAAGATCTGAAAAAGACACAAATGGAAAAATTCAAGTACAAGCAACAAAGTACAGGGAACAAGCTGCAATTAGAAATACATAAAATCATGGGGCAGCAGTGGGTTAATGCACTTGCCTTTCAACCCTGTAGTACTAAACCATGCTGCAATAAAAGTTAGTGTGCACTTCTGCTAACATCAGCTTGTAATCTGCCCAAGGATTTGAAGGGCAAAAGGCCACGGGGCTGAGGCACATGGAAAGAGCTGCAGGAGAAGCCTGCCTCAAAAGTCTCTGTTCTGCTCATGGCTCTGGCCAGCATTAAGTGTTTTCCTTTCAGGAGAACCGGTTTTTGCACACACAAGAAACATACAGGAGATTTCCTGGGCTTTATGCTCACACAGAAGCTTAAAACCAAGCAACAGCTAAACCCTAATCCTACACCAGGGTACCAATGTTCAATAACCTGAGAGTCTTCTCTGCCAGACCCCATGGAGAACACAGAGAAAGCACCACTGCCAGCCAGCCTGAAGTTAGCGTCTACATTTGCACATGGGATGACTTAGTTTGATTTCTAGTTTGAGGATGCCTCTCCCTAGGTTGGAGAGGGAGAGGAGAATGCTTCAATGCTGCTCGACAGCAACCCCTTTGGGCAAAGCATGGACAGGGTCCAGCAGGAGAGGGGGGAGTCACAAAGGTTGTGGCTGTGAAGAAATTGGTGTGACTTGGGGTGAAAGAGATTTTACTCACTGTATGAAATGGGAACTAGGAGAATGGCTGGAATGAAAGCAAAGCAAACTCTGATTTTTAGATTTTATTTTACCTGCTTCATGCATCAAATTATCCTTCTACCAAGCCATCTACTTACTTGTCCTTAATGACTAGCATGGAAATAGCTATCTTTTCTTAAAAGCACTGTAAACTGAATGATCCTCCTATAAAAAAGCACTGGATTTATAGTGCTAAAAGGCAAAGTCCCAGAACCATACTTCTGTTTACTTGAGAAGTATAAACCATTACCCAGAAAACAGAGAGGCCTTTTACAGAGACTGGAAAACAAATGGTTTAAAAGCATTAAGATCTACATATCTTTCCTTCCCATACATTCAAAGCCATCAATCATATATAATCCAGAACATACGAGGTGCAAAAGTGCTAAAAAGGGCCCATTAAAATACAAGTCTTTCCAGGTGTACCACCCAATCACTAGAACTAAACGCAGAGCAAAACCAGCTCCCATTTATACACACAATACCATTAGTGGCAATTTATCATGTCTTCTTAAAGTGATATATAGCACGTTATGAAATTGCTCATTAACTCTCCCAGCAAAAGCTCAGCATGCCCCCATGTCCTCAAGTGACTGTAATTGGCATTTCAGAGACCTCGGCTTAGAATTCACTCTTGTTTATAAAGCTCAGCTTCCGTAATCAAATTTTTAAGCTGCCTCTAGTAATATTGTTAACTTTGTATTCAGCAGTGAGTTTTCCTTATTATGCAATGCAACAGTTGTTTTGCAGCCTCACATAGTGTTGAATTAGATTTCTTCTTCCCTTTCCCATTTTTCCTTCAGGACCTATAAAAACGTAAGGCCATGCAAGCTATGCCTTGACTGTAAATGCAAAAAACCTTCATTAGAATAATGTTGTAATAAGTGTAGAGTCACAGAAGCCTGGGGTTTTTTTTTTGGTTGCTTTTTTTTTTAATGGGAAAGACAAAGCATTCTCAGAAATTTCCAAGATCATGATCTTAATCATCCTACCACGTAAGTAGCCTTAGTCACAAAGAACTGCAATTACAAAGCATTTCAGCACATGCTTAAAGTCCAGCGTATGTTTAAGTCCTGCTGCCTCCAGAGGGACTTCAGTGCATGGCTGGCTAAGGGCCAAACAGCCAACTTCACGTATCAGCACACAAACAGCTTCACACCCATCCTTGAAGATGATATTCAGCCAAAGGCTTCGATAGACCTCCCATGGGAAAACAAGTGTCACTGATTTGTTTAGCCGGATGAGAAACAGACACACAGGGCTTGGCCAGCTTAGAGACTCTCCCTAGCGCTGTGCCAGAGCTAGGAATGAAATCTGTGATCAAACTTTATCAACACCAAATGGCTTCCCGTCCAGGAACCAGTGCTGCCTCTATCAGGATACAAGTTCTGTTGTATTTGCTTTGTCTGCTTTGCACTGGGAAGCACAGGGTTGATGCTCACAACAGCCACAAACACTGCCCTGGAAAACAAAGTCCTTGTGGAAGAGCCACAGGCAGCTCAGCAGCTGGACCATTCCAGGTGACGCCAACAGAGGACTTAGTCTGGCTTTTGATCCCTCAGCTCATACCTACAAGAAACATTTGCTGTGGTTTAAACACAGCCAGTAAGCACAAGGTGATATTCCCTGACTGGCCTAGAAGACCTCACCTCTGATTTGCTTGATCACCTATAGTTTCAGCCTCTACCCAGCACTACTGTGCCTTGAAATTACAGCAAACTTTTTCTTTCTTTTTTAACTTCAGCCCACATCAGTCATTCTACTATTTTTCTGATAGCAGATGGCAAGGTTCACTGTCAGAAACAGAAAAGCACAGAAATGTATTACAAGAGAGATACTTCTATTGAGGATGGAAAATGCAGCTCAGCAGGCAAAAGTCAGTGAGAAGGCAATTCCCTCTGAGTGTCTGTTGCTTTATGGGTTAATATAGGGGTCCTCAAACCATTTCATAATTGCATCACTTCTTAATAGAAGATTGTCTTGCTGACACCTTTCCATTTGCAGTTGTCTGGACCACCTGCCTTCCCCATTTGCAATGGCATTACATTCCCGTGGCATCCTAGAAGAGCAATGCCTGGTTAGTAATCTATTTTATTTCACCTAATGGCAATTTGTCAGAATGAAACAAGGAGAAGGGCCAGCTCCTCACTGCTCACAATTAGTTATAAAAGAACTGATTTTTATGAATGAAGCTGAAAACTCTAGTTCTTGTAATACATTTGACTTGTCAGTGCAGACAGATCACTTGACTATGACTGTACTGTGATGTCCGTGTAGCACACCGCCCACTCTGCTGTGACTGCTTATGGACAGCCACTCTGGGCATGCTACCTTGTGACATGTTAATAAGCCTGGTGTATTCAGCATAGGAGTCCCTGTGGATGGCTAGGGAAGGATGGGACATAAATGACTGCAAATTAGAATAAGTTTTGCCAACAGGAGAATAGCCCTATTGTTGCCTCTTTTACTTCTAAGTCCAATTCTAAACTGATCCCTGACGATGTTAAAAGATACAAAGATACCAAATCCATTCCCAATCACTTAGTATTTTGAATAGCTCATTCACAGATTAATTGCAGTCTGTCATCCTTTGTAGTTCACAGTCTATTGTTACTGCCAGGTGCACTGGCAAAGGCAGTATTTGCCTCATGCTTTAGGCAGCATTTCTCCCATTAGAGGACATTTTCCCCTAATGGAACCATTAAAAGATTTAGAAAGTAAGCTTACACAGGATAGGAACAATACTGTCCTAGGTATCACAAAATATACTTGGATAAAGTCCACTCCAGACTTTGACAGCTGAAAACCAAAGGAGCGATGGCAGACATCTCATGAAGAAACCACCTGTTAACCTAGTCCTTACAAAGACAAAGCAAGATTTGGAGACAGTGATTTAACCAGGATTACTTGGGACACCTATGGCAGAGATGCTAACTGCATACAGCTCTTCGCAACCAAACACAGCTCTGTCTTGTAACTAAAAACCCCACCTTCTCATTTAACCTGTTTGTATTTAGAATCTTAATCATGCTGTGCTTTGGCTGGGATAGCGTTAATTTTCTCCATAGTAGCTGGTATGGGGCTATACTTTAGATTTATGCTGAAAATAGTGTTGATAATACAGGGGTGTTTTCATTACTGCTAACCTCTGAAGGGACTGTGTAATATTGAGCAGCCTCTCGCAGATGCTGGCCAGGGCCAAGCAGAGTGTGGTAAGTTGTGCTTCTTTGGAACAGCCACAGCATTTTTCTTCTCAGTCATTCTATTGCTTCATCAGGCTCCTATAGTTGTTTAGGACTGAAGCTCCAGACCATCTGAGGTGAGAAGTTCTCTAGACACCTGCCCATATAATCCCACATGCTGCGTCACCCATGACATGGAGCCCGGGTCACATTCCTAAATTGTTTGTTAACCTTAGACAGAAAGGAAGCAATATTCCCAAGAAATACCAATAGAAGAATTTTAACTACCCAATGATGTTCAAGACACTGAGAAGTTATTGCAAAGAGGGAGAAAACATCACAGAAGAAGGTAGTGAAGGTAAAATTCTGTATTTCCTCCACAAAAAAGACCTCTCAGAGGAAGAAGAATAATCAGCTATTTCCATGAGATAATACCCCAAGTATGGCAATAGCTCCAGTATAGAGCCCAAATACCAGACTAAGCTCAAGGTCAGTGTTTTAACAACAGATCTTCCAGGCAAAACATCACTAATCACTACAGAGCACAACTGCAAAAGCCAATCTTTAGCACATACAGCCAAAAAAAAAGGAGCATGGTGGAGATCAGATAAACTAAATACTGATTCATCTGTTATTGATATTAATCAATAACAGATGAATCAGTATTGTGACATGCAACTGTTAATAGATATAAATCCCTTCTAATATGCTCTGGTCAATCTGTTATTATCACAACCCCCTCGTGCCCCACACCAGGCACCAAAAAAGGACTGTTGCAGTTTAATGCCAGCTGGCAACTAAGCCCCACAGAGCCTCTCACTCACACCCAGGAGGGAGAGAATCAGAAGAGTACAAGTGAGAAAACTCATGGGTTGAGGTAAAGACAATTCAATAGGAAAAGCAAAAGCTGCACATAATGAGGAATTTATTCACCACTTCCCACTGCAGGCAGATGTTCAGCCACCTTCAGAACAGCAGAGCTCTATCACACGTAACAACTACTTGGGAAGTTAAACGTTATCACTCCAAACATCCCCCTTTCCTTTTTCTTCCCCCAGGTTTACATGCTGCGCATGATGCCATATGGTGTGGGATATCCCTGGGTCAGTTGAGGTCAGCTGTCTCCCTCCTAACTCCTTGTGTACCCCTAGTTGGGTGTGTGTCTGGGAGGGTGAGGAGCAAAAAAGTCCTTGACTCTGTGTAATCACTGCTCAGCAGTGATGAAAACATCCCTGTGTTATCAGCACTGTTTTCAGCACAAATCCAAAACATAGCCCCACACCAGCTCTTATGGAGAAAATTAACTCTATCCCACCCAAAATCAGCACACATGCATACAATTAGTTAACAACTTGGTGTGCCCATAGGATAAGATATAAGAACAGACTTAACATTGAAGGTAGGGAAAAAAAAATCACATAAATACACTAAAATCTAAGAACTCAGTTCAGTGATGGCCTCTGACTTTTTACTCTTTTTGCTCTTGTGGCCTGACAGTACACTGTGTTTTCAGGAAACACACACACTTCCTCAGGCAACCAGAACAAAGGGGTCCACCTAGCAGCATAACACACAACAGCCCACAGGACAAGTAAGACTTAATGTGATTGTAGACTTAGAAAATACCAGTTTTATTGTGTCCATGGAATAGCTCTTGAGATTTTTTTTGGGTGGTTTGCAAAGCAATTCCATTGCTGCCATAATAACATCTCTTCCAACAGAAAGTTTCCTTGCCAAGACTTAAGTATGAGGACGGGAAACTAATGACTTGCTGGACATTTGGTTCTGGCTCAAATCTTCTAAAGGAACACACTTAAGGTTCTTGAAAATATTCTACTTCCTAATTATTATCCAAACTGATTTGCCACCCCAAGGCTCAGTGATAAATATGAACCCAGTACTTCACCCTGCTCAAGATCTTTCTAAGCAACTTGGTCATTCTGAGTATCAGAAGGGCCAAAGAACAACTATTTTAAATACATCCCAAGCTACTATGGAACAGTGGTCGTTGAGTGTTTATGGGTCTTAAAATGTGGTAAAACACATGCTGAACTAGTCTCAAGACCTTCAGAACAGCACTTACTGTGTAGCTTTCCCAGAAAAAGTCAAGTGTGCTGGTGTGCTAGTCAATGTCCTTCCTCGCCCAGTTAATGAGCATTCCTGTAGCTGCTCTTTTTCCTTCTGTCATCTCCGCATCAGTAGTAGAACAAAAATACAAATAACACAATGAAATAATAACAGAAGGATGACTCTTATTGCAAAAAAACATGAATGATGCATGCTTTACTTTGATCCCAATTCTTACCTGATGCTCATCAGCAGTGTTGAAAATGATGTAAAAATCCTTATTTCCAATTTCCAGATAGAGTAAAGGAGGTAAAAAGGCACAAAATGGCATGCCAAAGCACTTAAACAATATTAATGGAGATAAGAAATGAATTTCTCAATCCTATTTCCAAAGGCCTGTTTTATTAGACTATGCCCATAGATTTTCTTCCATAAAAATACCAACATTATTTTTCCCATCAAATTCACATACTCAATATTTTTACACATATTGAAAAGCAATTTTAGATAGTGAAATAAATACCATGTAAATTAATGGGATTAAAAAAAGAAAATAAATTAAAGGCCATATGATTTCAAATGGGGTCCCCTTAAAGCTCAAACCATACCATTAAAGCAAGATCAGTGAGTTATGTGCAGTCTTTGATGGTCCCATCCAGATAGCTCATTATGAATTACAATATGCCCACTTCCCAGAGAGCCCACTTTTAGCACTTAAATTTTCATTATACGGAATAAATGACCTCTGCTGTTTTCAAAGCTTAGATGATCCGAAACCAGATCTTATGCCGTGTTGACTCCAAACACCATTGTCTTCCTGATTTTCTAATTTCCAACACAACCCAGTTTTGCATCCATCTTTCGAGCCCCTTTTTTTACCTGCGAACTTTAGACAAATCACATTCTCCAAGCTCACAGAACTGTCAGCTGGATCCTTCCCACATTGCTCATTCTTCTGTACTGACTCTCTAGACCCTTCTTTGTTTTACTGTAGTATCTATCAATGTTTTGTAATTTGTTTATCCAGGACAGCTCGAATCAGATGGAGCATCTGTTTTTCAGCAAGGTCCTGCTTTTGTTACCCAATTTTCCAGCTGGATTGACAGAGGCACAAGGAAGTCAAGTGACCTGCCTGGGTCAGACAGCATCGGTGGCTTGGAACAGATTGGAGCCCACGATCCTCCTGACTCCGTACCCTGCACTGGACCATGCTCTCTTTTACAAGTTGTTCTGTACTAGAGGGAAATTGTGTCCACTTTTCCTTCTTGTCTACAGTTACAATAGCTTAAACTATTTGGAGGTTATTAAAATGCACATAACAGTGCATTCAAGCCTAATTTTTCCAGCAGTCTGGTCTCCTGATCTTTCTCTTGAACCTGACAAACATTTCTACATCAGGTGTTCATATTTCCTGTACTACTTCCTTGAGGAAGGAGGAATGCAATTCATTTGCCACTTGTGCTTTGTCAAATTTTAATTGTTATTAATTTTCCACCTAACCACTTCCAGTGAGATTTCAGGCTATTTACAGTTTCATTTATCATGGGATTTCTATTCCCATCACAGGAATACAACCTACTGTTTACAGTTATTACACAAATAAAGATGCTCATACAGACCTGGCCTCAATACTGTATACTTTTTCACTTATAGCTCAATAACTTGCAGGCCATAAAAGTGAAATTCCTGTTTTAAATGCTCAAGACCAGAAGCTACAGAACTTCAAGGCTGACTCTGGCTCTTCTGAGATCTTGAGTGATTTTCTTAGGCTTTCTAAATCTCACATCATTTGTAAACCTACGAATTTCCTACATTATATAACTGAACTTAACATGTAAACTCGTTAAGGTCTGCAAAGATGAAAACTGTTAAAAAGGTATTCCACTGGGGGTATAAACTTCCTAATATAGCCTCAATCTTAAATTCCAGCTGAGCCATTCTTTGCTCCAGACCCAAAAAATACGTTTAGAAAGGTACACGTGCTTTTTATCTATAACATTAATGTACTATTCAAGTACTGCTGAACAACTTCCTGCAAGCTTTACTTTCTCAAATAAACCCACTGACCCAATTCCATTTGTATTTCAAACCAAAGATTATGAGAACAAAGGGAGCCTAATATTACCATTTCAAGAGTATTTCAGAACAAAGTACACACAAAATGGTACCTTGGTTACTCATTAAGCCAAGCCTTTACAAAGTCTCAAAGTAGCCTTTTGTTTCATATATGGAATTTTTTCCCTTGAGAATAATTAGATGGACTATTACTAGGTAACTAAATATCTGATTCGAGACAAGCAGGTGCAGGAGGTAGATGTCTGGCTATGATACATTGTGCCCAACATTTACTTCAGTAACAGCATACTCTACCTGAAAAAGCTGATGGTATTTCTACCAACATTGGTCTATGCTACTTCCATAATCACATTATCTCCTATAGAAAGAAGCCTATTTGCTAAATTTGTGTCCTCGGGTTTTTTTTTCTATGCCATTTGAGAATAAACATTTACATTAGTAGGTCCAAAATACATTTAAATTTGTACAAACAATCTCTTCATGCTAAGACTACTTGCTCTCCTTTTAATCTTAGCAAAATGAGGGAGTATCATCTACATATGTACCTGTAATCCATAAAATACCAAAGCCAGCCTTACTTCCTTTGGTGAATTCCAGTCAGCACCTGACCAGGTAATTTATGTCTCTTATTATCATTACTTTGACATTTCTTAGAATCTTTTATTTATGTCCTTAATGACATTGTCTTCTAGTTGCCCAGTTTATCAAGCTTACCTAAGCCCTCCAAACATGCTGCCTCTAGCAAGGAATTTTTGTTCTGTCAGGTAGATGGACAAGAATCTTAACCAAAGTCACTCAGCACTAATTCTCCTGTTTCCATAAAGGTAGCTCCTGAACAATCACAATTTGCTGCAAACTTGTCAGTAATATTGAGAATGCTTTATTCAAGAGGGACTCGCTCAGCCTTCCTTTACATTCATTGCAAGTTTGCCTATGCCTTAGATACAGCTCTTTGTTAGTATTTACATAAACCAAAGTGGTCCTGGCATCACATTTAACAGGTTAGTGGTCATGTCAGGGCCTGAATCAGGAGCACTCAAAGGCAGGACAAAGACCACTGACTATTTCCAAATGAGATCTTTATTTACCTTTGTGATTAGAGAACTGTACTTTTGAGTACAAGATGCTCTCTGTAAATGTCATGTTTCATGACATTTTGAGGGCTGCAGCATGATGCTCACAGCATGAACTATTGAGTACTAAATGAATCGTACCTGTCTTCAGCTCCCCCTCATACCTTACAGAGCTTGAGTGAGGAATCTTTGGGACTCAGGAGGAAACAGGGCAAACTGCCAGTCTTCTTCATGGCCAAGAGGTGTTCAGAGAGCATTTGCTAATTTCCATTCTTTTGGGAGAGAAAAGGAAGACAGAGCTCAACTAAAAGCATATAAAGTGGGTCATGTATAGGTGCGTAATTAGTTCTCAGAAATGAGGTTATCCACTAGCATGAAGTCTGGTTGTGATGCTATAAAGGCACCAGAGCTCTTGCAGAGCTAGAGTTACAGGGTTGGTGTGCAAAGAAAGTAGGCCCAGAAGGAGGAGCGGTATTTTGGAGGAAGCAAGGGTGTAAATGCTATTTTGGCTTTTGTTTTGGAATGGTTGGAATCGAAGAGGAGACTAAAATGAAAAAATGCACTGGGGCAGGGGACTTTGAATAGGAATCAATTCAAAATGCAATTTTTATTTGACATGGCTCCAGTGGTGATCAAATACAGCAAGCTTGGAGCGGGAGCTAAAATATACTGAATAATGTCATACAAGCTAAAATGCAAATAAAAATTCATGATAAAATGCTGCTGCTTTAAATGCTATGCAAACATTTTCAGTTTCATTTTACTTCTTCAAAATCCTTCTTTCTTGTGGCTAGACCTTTAAGATCAGAAATGGTGTGAGTTAAAATATTAGCCAGAAATGTAATGCTATTCAGGGTCAAGGTACATCTGATATTTATTCAGTTCTGCACTTGGTTTCTCTGGATCAGAATCAAACATTAATGACATTTAATTGTAGTTATTCAGTATCACTAGGTTAACTAAAATTTCTGGAACTAAATGGTAACTAAACCCTGGTCTTTTAGTTCTTAGCTCCATATTTACTAGGCCAAACAACTGTTATTTACTGTGACTTACAGTCTTGTTACAAGCTTAACCGTTTATTCCATCACTTCCAAACCTATGGCATTCATACCAACGCTGGGAGTGCCATGCAGTCATTAGGTTCTACAGAGCTACTTCACTTTTGTTTCTTCTGTTCCAGGATTAGATGCAGAAGATGTTGAAAGACTTAATATCTATGTGGGGTTGGACTAGATGATCTTTAAAAGGTTCCTTCCAACCCAAACTAGTTATGATTCTCTGACATTTTCATCCAGACTTTGACACTTGCATCAAAACTCAATAAATTAATAGCAGCAATAACACTTTAAAACTAATTCATAGCCCCACACTTTTGGCTGTAAATGAGCATGCACACTGAATTGTCCTCAGCTCTCCCACATCTTTCTCTTACAAATGGTTTTATAACAACAACAAAGCCCAGAACTTTGAGCTGGTATGTACTGGTTTATCTCCACTGTCTGCAGCGCAATCGTGCCAATTACAGCAGATACAGGTCCAGCCCAGGGTCTCCCTCTCCTCGGAAAATTTCCACTCTCCAAAATGCACCGCTATAGGCATTTATTTCTGTGGATCCAAACCCCTCCATTCAGGATGCTCACTGACTTTATATCTCCTGCTAATGTATTCCTTGGGGAAGTTCCTATCCAGCAAACCCCCTATAGTTATTGCTAGGAAATCATTAACCCACAGCTCTTTTCAACTCTTGGTAATTACAATGCTGAAAAAAGGAAAAGTTTTGCCGCTAACAGTTGCAACAATGTATTAGTTTGCCACATGCGAGGGAAATCTGATAGACAATATCTGTGCGCTCCATCTGTTACACTGGATTGATCCGCTGATGAGATTCCTTTTAGAAACCTGCTTACCCCTGCTGGTGCTGTAAGCTTGAAAGAGAAAAAACACTTTCTTCTCCTTGTTCTCTTGTGTGGTGGTCGACCCTGTCTTCCTCTCCATTAGAACCCATCCTGCTGCCACAGATCTCACAGGAGTTATATTGTTTTGATTCCTTTCAAACACTGTCTTGTTACAAACATCTGACAACAGTCTCTTGGGCTATCATATCATGATTTTACAAACTGACCAGGCCTAGAAGTCTCTATAAATCCCATGTGGATGCAGACCTGTGAAAATGTCTTTAACTATCCATTAAAGTACACAGTAGCTGTTTTATTATATAAATAATCATGGGTGTTCTATACTTACACAGAGGAAAAAGCTGTAATTTGGGGAGGGGGAGAAGGAGGGAAGTGCTCGAAATCGCTGCCAGAAGAGGTTGTTCTCTTAACACTCATTGCACATCAGCAAACTCATTTGCTCACCGCACCGCTTGACGAGAACACACCATGGGTGGTCGCCTTGCTCCCCACCCCCTCCATAACAGCAGTGAAAGCCACAGAATAGTGAGTCAAATTTAGGCATGACCACACATGTTGGTTTCTCATGAAGTTGGGGAAATTTTAGCCCTGCTCTTCAAAAAACAATACCCAGAAAAAAAAACAATGATGCAAGGGCATAACTATAGCTGAAAAATTGAAAACATGTGGAGTATATAATATAAGAAGGTCAGAAGATACAGTTTCAGTGACATATTTTAGCCCAGGCCTTATTGTAAGTCTAAAGTTTACTGTTAGAATCTGTGTGTGCATGTGCATGTGTATATACGTAAGTCCATATTTGCATACAGACAGGCAGACATCAACACTTCTTCATAACAAGTGAAAGGGAACATCAGAATAGTTTTTGGAGCACAGGCTGTATCTAACTTCCCCATCAAAACAACAGTACAAATAAACCCAATTTCTTGCACTGAAACCAACTCATCTGAATTAGTTCTTTTAAACCAAAACCTATTACTATTTGCAAGAATTGCTATGAAAATGCTACTGCTAAATCAAATAGATTGCTTGGAGAGTCAAATGGATGGGGGGGGGGGGAAGAAGAAAAATGGTTAATAGTATGGCTGTTGCTTTTCCCAAGTGCAGCAAACTGAGCCTAATTGATGCTGACGCATGACAGACTCGCGTGTACAGTATTGCCCAGGCTCTGACTGAAGCTGCTGACAGAGGGTAAATGGTGCATGGCAGCTGGTCTTGCCCTGGCCTGGCATGGCAACGTACGCACACATTGCCTGTCAAGAGATATCATGAGGGCTAATGAAGGGCAGCCCATGGTTTTAAAATTCTTCTCACTGAGTTCTGGATCAGGCTTAACACCATGGAGCCTTCTCAACCTTGCAGTGATTGGTTAAGGATATGTGACACTTCTTTAAAAATTAATATGTTCTAATCAATTTAAAGTTGGAAAACTAAAAGCCAGTACAGCTCTGTGGGAGGAAGAAAGAGTGTGCATGAGTGTGTGTAAGATGGAAAGACATGGCAAAGAAACAGAAAGAGGAAAGAAATACAGGCGTGTTTTTGCAGCTACTAACAACAGCAAGTGATGACATGGTAGTACCACCAATTTATCTGACTCCATTTCAGTACTCTTTAATAGCTCATTTTAGAACAAAAAGTTGTGCCTTTCTGAAAACTTTACTTAAAATAAGTGATTCCCAACAAACGCAAAATGCTTTGTGTTTGCCTGAATCTAGCCCACTGCCTGCAGTTGCAGCTGAATAATTATATCGGTACCCAAAGATGAGAGAAATTCTGCTCCCCCTCCCCCATTCTTGGGCATAATGAATTTAATGCAGGAAACCAGAACCAGGAAAAAAGAGACCATCTTAGAAATCTACCTGATTACCAACTTCAAATCACAAGTAACAGCTTGGTTGGACCCTCAGTTCTCAGAAATCTCTGATGGTTTCACATTCCTTCATGTTATTCTGCATGGTAATAAATGGTAGAAATACTTCTGGTTTAGCTCATTCTGAAATATTCTGCTCATAGGCAAATGGAAGATACACATGCAGAAGAGTGTTGAGACTTTTCAGGGTATTTCACTGACCAGTGCAGAACCACTTCTTGCCACAAACCCCTAAAGGCTTTATCTTGGTTTCAAAAAAATCCCTGGCATTTTCACAAGTGACTTCAGGATTTCAGTAGTTATTTTACATGCCAGAAAAAAGAAAGTGCTTAGTTCTCATCTAACACGGAACAGCTTATGCCCTGCCAGTACTATTAGCTTATGTGGAATGGTCTCCAAGTTTATCAGAGAGAAAGGGTTTATATCTTGGGAAGACTGACCACCTTTTCTGCCTTTGTAGGCCAAAGAGAGAAACTGACAACTGAAAAAAGATGTTATTATAATGTTGTCTCTCCTTGCTAGTCCTTTAGGTCTTGCTACTTACACTTCCTTTTTCACCCCATTATTATACAGAGTAAAAGTGGAATAAAACCCACCACCTGAACTACTAAACTTGAGGGAAAAAAAAGGCATAAAAAAAGCAAACTTCCTTGTTCAAAACCCACAAGCTACTGTGTTTATGTGATAAATAAATACTAGTTATTTGTTGGTTTATCGGCTAATCTAGGAAAAAGTTAACTTAACCTTGGCAAATACAGTAGATCATAAAGAAGTATCACGCTTTGAGAAATACACACAACAGCTTTGGTCCTCAGAGCAAAGTAGTTTGTTCATTGAAAATGCATGTGTTCAAGAGACACTCCAGATAGCTGAAACAATAGCAGAAGCCACAAAATGAAGCACCTTGTTTTCACCATGATGCACCCTTATAGCAACAGAGCTTCACTTCCCAGAAGCATGTCCAGAGAGAATTCCTTTGTGTAAAGTTACATTGGAAAGAAAAGGATCATTTTTAATCAGATAAGCTGATAAATCTGGGGAAAGAAATGGGTGGTGAAATAAAAAAGTATTACTCATTCCTCTACAGCTAAATTATCACATCATCAGTTAACACGGTTATAAGCAAATTTCTTCTACTGCATGTAAGAAAGTTTGTGCTAATAAAAGGCAGCAAAACGTTTTCATTCAGTTAATAACTTTTTATTAATGGTTCACATCAGTTGAGCAGTCTTGTCTATTTGATGATTCAGAACCTGTTTCTTCCAGTGTAGATTGTTCAAATAGCACCATAACTGGTGGCATATGGACTCTACATACTTTTTGTTCTCTCCTGTGTAACTTAGGTTTTAACCTGCAGAGTCTGACAAAAAATCTGCATCATTCATTTTTCTTTACTCAATTTCACCTCCCACTTCTTCCATTGCAGAAAGCATATGACAGGACTTCATTCCACACTTGAAAACAAACATTACTGTACATGATTATATAATAAGCATTATGCTTTCTACTGCCAATTCTGTGAAGTCAAGAAACAAAGTAATTTCTATGGTTTTAAAGTCTTTTTTTCTGTAATCTACAAAAAAAATCTTAAAGTATATGTCCTCTGTCTAGTTTTAAATGACAAAGTGTTTTGGTTTGCTTGGTTTTTTTTTACTTGAAAGAAAGAGAGGAACACCTGGTGCCTGTAGAAAGGCAAGCAAACTGTATGAAATCACTTGATGAGTTCTGAAAGATGTGCTTTTATGGCCAAATATGTAATTTAACTTAGTAAGAAAAAGCTGTTGTCTCACACCAGCTTGAACTATTCAACTTCATAGTGTACTGCATGATTTTGCAGGTCTGGTGGAGGAAGTATCTGTTCTCAAAGGGGAGTGTAATTAATCTGAGTGTTTGACACCTGATTCTGGTCTTTGAGATGGAGTTTAAGAAATTTGTGCTCAAGGAACTGCTTACTATAAAGCTTCAAAATATGAACTTTTATACCACATTTGAGGATACAGCAGCCTGGTATCAAAAAACAATTTTGTAACAAATACTTATCACTATTTACAAGCAGTATTTGTAAAGTTAGATGCAAATAAAAAGTATGTCTTGAGTGTGAAAAGGGTAAAACTTGCTTTAAAATAATATACCTGATATATACATGCATGCAGGCAGAAAGATCTACACTTAGAACTGATGTACAGATATGTGCAATTGTGCATGTGTATAAACACATGCAACCTGTGTTCCCTGTGTTTTCTGTGCAACCAGAAAAACTGGTTCTGAGAAAATTCTGATTATGTTTTCATCTAAAGAAACTCTGTAGTAACTGTTGCACCTTGGATTTTATAGGAGCATTGGATTTTTCAGCTTTGTTGTTTTCAGTCCAGAAAAAAACAGTGCTCTTCTTTTAGGACCTCTCATACAGACATTATAAACTGGTCAGTTCCAAGGACATAAGAGGGACTTCTGTGTGCACCAGGCCTGTGGGATCAGGTCCTTTATGCTAAGAGCTAATTGCACTGGGTTTCTAAAAACTTACACATTTACACTGTGCTTGTGTGCATGTATGTGTGCGTCCATAAACTATTTAAGTGCAAATTGCCAGAATGTCAGTAAATTACTGCTGGAGCTGCAAAGCATTTACATACCTTAGGCATGAGCAACCAATTGGAACTTCTAATCTTCTAACAAGTTACTGCTCAGTGACATAATAATGAATAAAATGAAGAGTAATGAAGTTGACCATAAAGCTTAGCAAATAAACATTGGACACAAATATAACAATTTGTGACCACCTCAGCACAAACCATGCGTGGTTTGCTGCCGGTTACCATATGCTTGTGCCAGAAGACAGTAACATCCTCCTACCACTGCTTTTGGTGTTACCGTTGTTGGTCTATTTGCTACCCTCACCAATGTTGGGATCCACCCTCATTATAACCCGTCCACTTTCAGATAGCTTTATCTCTTAGTATTGTTTCAGGGAAGTTTTTAGAAGCTTTCCTGTCTCAATACCCCTGTCAAGGAAGTTATAGAAATCACCCCCAGGATTTTTGACAGACACTTTCATTTGTTTGAAATCTGAATGTATAGTCTGGTTTATCAGCACTGACAGGACAGGGTCATAGACCATACTCTATCATTATTCTCACTTCTACCAAGAGTCCACGATTAAGTCATCTAAAATAAAATTCCACTTCTGTCAAAAGACATGGCAAATCACTCATAATTTACTGCAAAGATGACTGACCACTCTGTCTTTTGTGGGTAGGAAAAAAGTACACCTAATAAGGTAATATACTTGGAATATCTCTTCTAATTCTGACTGACACACCCAAAACTCAGCTCATCTGTATATGTAGAACAAGTCTAAAAGGTATCAAAACTAATTCTGGTAAAGATAAACTTGTTTCAATCATCTGTAATAATCCAAGTAACTAAAAACAGGTGGGGATCTATAGAATAAGCAGTAGGATTCCGCATTAGTCCCCTCTGAGACAATAGCAGAACGAAAGAAAGGCAATAATGGCCACAAGTCACTGCTGAGTGATATGTCTTTTGTGGCAGAAATCCATTTCCAATTGAACTGACGTCCCTATCAGAAAAACGACCACCAAAATTCCTTCCAGCTGACAGCCATGCTAGTAGTCAAGGCAGAACTGCTGAAGATATAATGAACGTTAACAAGGAGGACATCAGAGGCTGTTCTTGCAGGATGGGCTATTGCACCATGGTGGAGCCTTAAGGGAAGCTTGAATTGCTGCTGCCTTTGCTGTTTTTTCTCTGCAAAAGGAAAACTGCCTTTTTAAGATACGAATAAGGATTTTAAACAGTATTATATTGAAAGCTCCAGGGACAGTAACTAAAAAGCAAACATTTACTTTTCACTTATTCCTACAATGAAATAGCATGGTAACATGACATTACCGCTCCAAGGTAAATATTTACTTGTTAGTATTGGGCTCTGCATAAAAATATACCTACTTTCCCCACCCAAGATGACCTGCATTTTCTATTACCAAGACCAAAACAACCACCCACCCCACAATTCCCAGTTTAGTAAGCTGCATATACTGCTTGACCTATACTGAGATGTTTAAACATACAGAGTGATATTTGGGGTTCCAAGTATGTGACTCTCAAGTCACACATGTTGGATAATGAACTGAGAATGCACCATGACAAAAGCAAAGGAGGCTGTTTCTACTTCCCTGTTCAAACCCCATCTCGAGCCCAAAGAAGCTTTATCCATTAAGAAACCACAGACAAATAAGGGCTGTGTCTCTCCAGTACACCAGACCACCACAAAGATGGCTACTAGCTTTTTCCACATCAGCTTTTGCTATTACGTATTTGGCACCTGTCACTTCAGGAATTAACAATATGATGATTATCCAGAATAAAAGGAGATCAAGCAGTGCAAGTAAATTTTATATAATTACTTATATGTGTGGCAAGTTCCTTTGTACCATTTTAGGAAGGATTCTGGAAATTCACATAGCCAGGCTGAGGTATGCTTGCTCTTCCTCCCCATGAAAATGAGAAATATTAGCTTTAATGACTAAAAATTTCTAGATTATAAAAAAATTTCTACCTACATGCCCCCATACAAAATAGAATTTTGCTCCAGCCTTCTCTTTGACATTTTATTCGCTAATAAACTCAGCTTTTGAAAGCAAATACCACAGGTGTGCTCCTGACACCAGCTCTCAATGTACTCGTTGCCTTCCACATTTATAATATGCATATGCTGCTGCTCATTCAGCTAATAGGAGTGTTGGGAGACCTACCTGCTGTCTAGGTAGGCAACACTGGAGGAAGCCCATTCGCTAGCCCATTGATTGCTCACATACATCATTCCTCATGGAGAGGGGCGTTTGCTTATGCAGTGCCAGGGAATAATGCAGCTTTTAAAGTTTGAAATTATTATTTTAATGTTATAATTTACAAATACAAATTTAAATCGTATCTATAGCACTCCAAATACAGTGAAGTTCTTCACGCTAAGCCATGTTAACAGCCAAATAAGAAATTTACTGAGAGTTTTCAGTTTTGGACTAATCTTGTCTTTGGCTAAAACACACTAGGCATTGAAGCAAAACAGTTTCTTTTTGGTATTCCTGTACACAAGCTTGAGCTACTGTGCTCTCATTTTCATATGACAGTGGCATGGAAAAGACAATTTCTATCCAACAGTGTCACAGAAACACCAAATGGTTTGGGTTGGAAGGGACCTTAAAGCTCCTCTGATTCCACCCCCTGGCCATAGGCAGGGATAACTTGCATTAGACCAGGTTGCTCCAAGACCCCTCCAGCCTGGCCTTGAGCATTGCCAGGGATGTGGCAACAAAAGCTTCTGTGGGCAACCTGTGTCAGTGTCTCATCAACCCTCAGAACTTCTTCCCTCTGGCAGGTTAAAGCCATCTGCCCTTGTCCTGTCCCTACAGGCTCTTGGCAAAACCCCTCTCCAGCTTTCCTGTAGCCCATTTAGGCACTGGAGCTGTTCTAAGGTCTCTCCCCGGAGCCTTCTCTTCTCCAGGTTGAAGAAGACCAACTCTCTCAGCCTGTCTCCATAGGAGAGGTGCTCCAGCTCTCTGATCATCTTCATGGCCCTCCTCTGGATTTGAATATCTTGAGAACAGATCTACCTGGCAAATGACTGAAGTGATTTAAGACACTGTTGTCAGGGTCCTATCCTTCTTTCCCCACCATATATTTTGCTAAGGCTCCTGGTTTCCTGTTAGAGTTACCACCATCATGACAGCAAAGCTGGCAAAACATGTGAGCATTCCTCATCTGCTACAGGTAGGAATCAGACAAGTGGTCCGACACGACTCACTTGGCACAGAGATTTTTGGAAGCATGCACAGTTTCTTTCCCATGGAGATTAACCTCCAGCTGGTGTACAGGGAAATTTTCTCTGCCAGATCTAACTAAAATAGCTGAATCTGAGGTTTTATCTTAAACTCTGTAACGTTATCTGATCTGAGGTGATGGATCATGCACACGCATTACTTCTGGTAAGCCAAACTCATTCATTGTACCAGCAGCAAGACTACATGTGAGGCCTACAACTACCACAGAGCCCTGTAGCAATTTGGGATAACAAAGGTTAAGGTCAAACCAGAATGAAATAGTTCAATACAGTTTGGGAACACTGAAAAGCTTCAATTCAAGACTTCCAAACAAAACCAACTCAAGACTTCCAAACAAAACAAAACATTCCAGTGTTTCCAAGCCAAAACTTCAGAGTTCAGCGGGTGAAAAAAAGAGGATATCTTAACTTTTCATTCTAATTTAAAATAAAAGGAATTTAATGGTGGTAATTCTCACTATACATCTAAAAGAAACTAGAAACCAAAGTGATGAAATTCTACTTTACAAATATACTTCCAAAGTTATCATTCCTACGGCCAGCTCCACCAGGCCATTACTGCTGTACTACCATCCTAGCCTCCTTCCCTCGTGACAGCTAGGTTACTGCCTCATCTCTTTTTAATGCCCTTTGAGTGTTCAAGACCTCAGAGTAAGCACCAGAAATAAGCAAAAAGGTATAAAAGGAAAAACGGAATGACAAATCACCAGCGTCAGGAAAAGTAAGAAAAACAGACAGCAAGTAATATTTGGTTAAATGAGAACACTTTATCCTCATTGGGTCATAATAAAAAACATAACATTAACAGAAAAGAAAGAAGTTATACTCTTTTACTCAGTTTTTTCAACATCAACACAATTTAGCTCTCAGGAAGCATTATTATGTGAAATTATTTTTCAGCTTTGACACTATTAAACTACTTTCTTCTTCCAATGTGGAAAACACTATTTTCTAGGAACATGGTTGTATCACAAGCAAAAAAACCAGCCTTTGTAATTTGGAACTTTAGCTGCCAGCTAAAATAGTAAATACTAAAAGTAATAAACAGTTTGAATGAATTAAAAGCCAAGTAGTACCAAGAAAAATGGAGGGGAAATACATTCATTTATAAAGTCCTATAATCAAGACTGTGAAGCTTGGTGCAGCAGAAAGATCTCCCTGAATAAATTCATTGTATTTTTAAACAGAGAAATTTCAGAGAACATAGTAGTTAGTAAATATTTAAAATCTTTGTGGTAAAGGCTTAAACCTCAAAATAACAAGGAAATGACAACTGTTTATTTTTGTCCACATAAAACTGAAAGTTATTGTAAGGTCATTATAATGTAAGCCTGTTTTCTCTTTCAGAAGTAAATAATTACACCACTGATTTGAGTAGACCTGCCAGTAAGTCTACATGTGGTTAAGTCAGATAGACCGATGCTCTAAAATTGGCAAGTAGCTAGCTCCCACAAGCTATTAAGCAACTCTGAGGTCTAGGTAGCTCACGGCCCTTTTATCATACGTCTCTCAGCAGAAGAAAGAAAAAATCCTCCACATTTAGACTACGGTTGTGCAACCTTTGAACACAGTTCTGCATATTCCATGATAACACAGAAGCAAAATTTGATGCAGTGTTCGTTCTGCCTCAATATTCAGCAGTAACATCTAAGCTTTCTTCAGAAACATGTTTCTAACTCTCGTAGTCACAAGGAAAATCTTCATAGATGTGAAATGAAAACAATTTGTAATGATGTGCCTATGTTCTTGAATTTCCAAACAGCCTGAAATAATGACTGTGATGTCACTGCAACAAAGATAGTGTCAAATTAATGGTTGTAATCAGAACAATGGACTACTGGCTGCTTAACCACTACTGTGAACCATTGCTGTCTTGAAGATTTCAGCACTACCATCAGCATGTGCTTAATCCCATATCTTCAGGTGATGGGAACTGTCAATAAATCAAACGTTGCTGATGGAAGTTCTGTAACACAGGCTATGCAGCAAACAGAGAAGCCAGGCAGCTGCAGTAACCTTTACATAAAGTGATCACAGTAGTATATATTCTATACAAAAAATATTTTCTGGTATTTAATTGAGTAGAAGTCATATTGATTTGAATGAATCTGCTTCATCGCAGTACCATGGGAGCTCAGGGGACACCTCCACAGATTCTAATCCAGCCCATTACAAGACCTATGCAACTCTGCCTGTCGCTAGTTCGCACCACTTCTACATGTGAGCTTCCAGTGAAGACAAAAGAGAGCTCTGTATGGGGTATGACAACAGAAGGTAAGTCACATCACCATTTGTGGCACGAATGTTAGTATAACAATCTACATTTTTTCCCAAAGATAAAAATCAATACACATATGAAGTTGCAATCCAGATTAAAACCAAAACAAAACTAAACCCTCACATCATGGGTCCTGCCTTGGAGCTGTGGGAGGCTTAGATGCCTCAAAGCCCTCTCTCTAATTTTGCCAGCAAATGGAAACAAAATACCTGTCCTATGCTGGTGACAGGACTGCCATCTTATCAGCTCTAAGACACACTGAAGCTCCTAAGGATCCATACTCTAAGGATTGTATGGAACAGCACAAACAGGAGAGAGCTAAGGAAATGACAAAGAAATAAAGGGCACAAGGAACACAGTAGACAAACTTACAATAGGCGTCCTTGGCAGAGTTTGCTGGCTGTAGAAGGCCAAGTAAGTACTAGGTGCTAAGTTGAGGTCCACACAGAAATGTCAGCACACAGGCAGATAAAGCAGCTAGACACTTGTAGCATCCTTTAAGAGACTATGGAGCAGTTCCCCTTCGTACTGAACTATATCCTCCTCCTTTCATGTAACAGAAAACAAACATCTGAACAAACAAGCACCCAGATACCATATGTGCCTCACACTACAGGTTTCCTGTGATACATGGAGGGTTGGCAGTAAGTCTCAAATTCAAGTCTTGCTTATTCACGAAGTCACAAAATACTAACCTCTGCTAGGTCTCCATTTTGTGGTGCAGTCTAATTTCTACTGGTGAAGAAAAACAAAGTTACAATGACAACTGACAGTGACCTCTGGTTAGCAATCATAACGCTGAGGAATGGAGAAGCTGTAGGAATTGAACTGCTTTTCCTTCTGGAGCACACAAAAGTGTTTTCCCAGAGCAGAACACAAGAAATGAATATGAATGCTAGTCATAAAGAACGAGGGTTTCAATCTTCCAATTGATCAATCTTTTTTCAGCAATAAAAGTGCTAAAAGAATAAAGAAGGAAAAGATGATCAAAACCTGGAAATGACATCAAGTGCATTTAAAGATCAGCAAAGAGGAAGATGAGCCAAGTTTTGGAAAAGTACTAAAATAAGAAAAAGGGGAGCTGCAAGAATAAACCAACAAAAAAATTCCTATGCCTTGAAGTCCAGTGGCATTTTGATGCCTTTAATAGAAATACTGCTTTCCTTTTCTACAATTTTCCTGTAATTCAGATAAATAGCAAAATTATAAATGCAATTCTTTAAAATTTCAGCTGTCCAGCAATGTGATGACAAAGCACCTGAAAGGATCAACATATATACTTTCTGAATAATGATACCAAACTCAGGATTTTTTTCTTCCTCTTTTTTCAGGTTGTAAATTTGCCTTGTAATGACAAATTTGGGTATAAATCCTACAAAATCAGATAAACAAAATCAGTAGAACTACTCACAGCAGTAAAGCTACACTGATGTCCATGTATTTGTAGGTGTCTTAGATACTAAGCTTTCAGAGCAGGAACTGTGATTTGTTCACTAGTACATTTTAGGATGCTTGAAATATATGTAATAAATGGTTAACTCTGTGGTGTATTTCTGTTTGGCTCATTGTAAATAAATGCAGCATAAGTCTTCTACATTGCATTTTCTTTGTGCATTTTCCATACACACATATAAACATATATAAATATTTATACATTATATATAGACACAAACACTTATCTTCATGAGGGTTACATTCAACCAATGATATATACTGGTCAACAACAAGCAAACACTCTTATCCTGAGGAGTGTTTAGTTGCAAAAATGTTAACGAAATCCACAGAAACACTTAGGAACCATTTTTTTTAATCTCATTACCATATCAAGGAGCTCTCTGTTAATCACTGTCCAAATTCATTTGGATTTATTGTATCACAGTTATGCTTACAATTAAATGCCACAAGGTCCCAGTCAGATTAAACAAATGATTTTTCCTGTAGTCCTTACAGGACTAGTAGTGACAAATCACATGGAAGTAAAATATATCATAATTAATTAGCAGAGGCCCATAGATAACCTCTCCCACAAATCTCCATTGGCAATTTTAATAAGTTTCAATATTTAAATATAAAACCCTATGAAATTGCTTAAAAATTCAAGAAATACTTGCACCGGTTATAGGTAACAAATATGTCAGTCATATAATTTTTTATTACATAATTATTTCTTCAGGGATGTTAGAAACAAGCAATTATTTTCTTAAAAATGAATTGGCAGCAACTATTTTAAGCATGCCATTGTGAATGAAATATTATCAAATAATTGTTACATTACTAACAACTGACTTATAGAAAAGAAGCATTTCCTTATCAAAGCACGCAACATCTCACCATTGTAAAAAATTTAATCTTCTTTACAGAAGCTTCAGTAAGCTAGTAGGAATTACAGGAAGATAACTGGTCTTAGCATTAAACATAAATGCCAATGTGAAGAAAAAGAGTTTGGCTTCTGTAGCTTGAGTTCCAACAGTCTATGTTAGCTGTTCATTCCTCTCTTATGTGTTAGGCAAAGTAACAGATGACAGTATTTCAGAGATGTGTCAGGAAAACCTTCCTTTGCAGGAAGAAATATTTTGTCAAATACTGTGAACTGTTCATGGTAATCTCTCTGCTTAAGAAATAGAAAATTCTACCTAAATCATTTCAACACAATGTGTTCGTAGAATGGGCGGGCTACAATATAGAAAAACTACCAAACAAAAAGCCCTCGTTTATTTCCAGAATTGAGCTTTCATCTCAGTGATTTAAATTTGTTTATCAAGTAAAAACCTGGTGCTCCTTCATAAATTCTTCAGTAAACCGTATTTTGTCTGCCTTCAATCTCTTCAAAACATCAAAATGTTTCATTTCTCATTCATTCCTTGCTAATGCTCACTTAGGGGGTATTCATAAATGTCTGTGCTAGTTCAGGAAGACCGGACTCCTGACACTGGAGAGGAAGGAACCTAACTTAAAATAAATGTTTAATGATTAAATTATTGAACTGAATTTAGCCTTGACACATCTGTAATGTTGAAAGAAAGTTTTCAAGCTAAATAGGAAATTATACAAAATACCCAAGTTTCAACTTGGGTTAATATTTGTTAAGGCACTATATGTGGAAGAATAGCCAAAGCAACTCTGCACTTATGGAAGCAGATCATTAGCTAAGCAACTCTGTATTTAATCTCCTGATAAAGAATAGGAGACAAGAACTGAGTTGGGGATAGCCCACAAAGTACTTTAAATGTTGTTTCTGATAATCTAGAAGATGGGACGCTTATCCTGACAGTGCAGGATAAAAGAAGAAAGCTTAATGTAAACAGACAACAAACTGGGAAAATATTTGAAGCAGCATTCAGAATGGAAAAACTATAATAAAACAAAAAAAAGATTTTGTTAATAAGCAAAAATATTTGTGGATATGTGGATACTCAGGGAATACTACATTTTATGAGTGGCACATAAGTCAAAACTGCAAGCTTAAGATGTAAGGTAGATATGATGGCATACAGAGATCAGAATTGAAAATGGTATCTGTCACTGAAGGGCTAGAAGCAGTTGGCAGAAACACTTGTGACCAAATGATTTGAAGAGTTTCTAAGCTTCAATGGAAATTGCCATGGGAAAATTCTGCAAAAAATCCAATAATGACTGTTAATCATACTGCTATGTTAATCATGCCTAAAAAATTACCATGATAAAAGCAAGCCCATCAATAGAGTTGCCAATTACCACTATTAACTCTTACAGAATTGGTAGTTTTCAAAATTTCTGACTACAAGCTGTGATTGGAATGCCTTTTTCATAGCCTATTATCCATTGTTTTTCTTAATTTTAATAATTTTCCTTTTATAGAAATCTCTGACTTTTCAAAATGCAGTTTTGTTTATGAACGTAAAGAAAAATGTACTTTTAAACTTACTTGAAACCTCATGAATAAATAAATAAATACATAATTATTAAACCCAAGCAGCATCCAATCAGTTGCCTTTCACATCATAGCACTGACCCTAATCTCTGGGGCATAAACAAACACGCATATTTTGTGCGAACTTTAATCATAAAAAAGAATGAAATACATTCCAACATAAATATTTTAGCAAATAGCCATGTGTAGGAGCATGAATGTTTAATTTAGACATCACCTCTGTCACTATGTGTTAGACATCATACCAGTGTTTCTCCTCTGGGAATTCCAAAATATAACCAGGTTTCCAGTGCTCAACTGAAAACAATATTCCTCCTTACCCACATAATAACCATCTACTTCTAGGAACAGATAAATATTTTAATATTTGGCAAGATCCTCTTTAAATATGATCACATTGTATTTGTCAATCCATGCCTTTACTAGTACTACCTACAAAGTTTGGATAATCTTCCATTGCCATGGATGGAAAGATCCAGGCTAAGCGCTAGACTGAGGTAGCTTGGTTTAAATACCATCTTCTTCCACCTACTTCTTTCAAAAGTCAAGTCACTGCTAACTAAGTTCCTCAACTAGAACATACCACTGTGGTCAGTTTAAAGACCTTCCGTTATACTGAACAATCTATTAAAAACCTTAGCAATGACATGTGAGATAGGAAGATATGTGTATTTAATATTGGCTTTCAAAGACTGAAGACAGAGGTTTAAATGAAACAAACCAGGTGAAGAAAAAAATATGGCCTTCATATACTTTGTCATTCAAGACAGTGATTCCCCTACAATTGCATAAAAGTGTCTTTGATCTATTGCCTCAACTACACAACAAAGTGATGACCCTTAACTGCATTTGACCTATGGTCTCCTGTTTGGGAATATACTATGAAGCAGTTGCATGTCTGGAGACATGTGGATACACTATACATATAATAAACGCGTCTAAGTGGAATGAAAAGTTATGTTCAGTAACTGTTTTCATTTCTTTGCGTGCAAAAATAGCTCCATGAACACAAGATATCCCTACTTAAATAGCACCCTAACATTAAAGCTTTGTTCTTCGATCCCTGTACACATTAAGTCTATAAAAAGGAATAAAAAATATAAATCATCACCATTTTGAAAACACATACAGCAGCATTTCCATGAAACCAGAAATCAAATGCTTCTAATGTGACAGTTTGTCTTTAAAAATAAGCTTACAATGGCACGACTTAAGGGGAGCAACAACGGCACATACTTTCTTGCATATGGCTTGCAAGTGACCTCATATTTTTCTTCGTTGGAGGTCAGTACACAATTGGCACTTCTCGGAACACGCTCCCCAGGACTTAATGGAGTAACAGAATGTGAAAGTAACTCAAAAAGAGCTGCAACTGTGGCATTCTGCAGCGTCCTTGCTCTCCTTTTCTCTGCCTATCCCCTCTATTCTGATGTGCTCTGACATGTAAGCCTGACATCTGTGCCCATGGCCACCTAATCACTTTCTTAGGTTAAACTTTACATGTTCACAGGCTTCACCTCAACTTTCTTAGTATCTCAGCATGGAAACATTCTTAGAGGAAGGTCTGCTCATAAAAACAAGCAATTGGAACTGGCTGCATGTTTCTAATGAGAGAATTAATACATTACTACATATGAAAATTACAGGGGAGTTCAACAGCAAGAAACAAATGCAATCAAATACAAGTCTAGTTCAGAAGCAGTCACAGAACATCTAACCTATACGCTAACATATACCACAAAGTTCCTTCTGTATCATTTAAGAAACTTAAAAAACCCCAAACCCTTAAAGATCAAAACTCACAATTACAATGTTTGAGAGGAAAAGCACAAGATCAAGAACACTGCCAATGTTCTAGGTCCTTGAGAACTTAGGTGACTTTCGTAAGTCACAAGTGATCCCAGAGAGCAGAAGAGGTGCCATACTAAGAAGAAAAGCTAAAAATAACCAAATCTACTTTCTACAAATCTGTTTTGGGGAGAAAAGAATCCCTCAAAACTAAGATCCTGGTGATTTCCTTAATATCGACAATGTAAGGCATGCTGCATTGAGGTTTTAATGGTAGTATCCAGTGTCTGTTCTTATGTCTAGCTATAGTTTCAGGAGACAGTGAAAAACACTGTGGTTTATGGAAAGCCTTGTTCTTTGCTCACTCACATTTTGATACTTTCGGGATATATGAGAAATTAGATCAATTTTTGAAGTGATCAAAATAAATTTAGAATTAGTCTGGAGGGAAAAAATGTTCAGTGTCCATTATTTTTTTCAGTTGTTGCATATTACAGCAATACTTGAACATACAAGTGAGATCTACACCACTTTATGTTAAGACCTGCTATGCACTTTTCTTTGACAGTCTATTGCTACAAAGAATTCACAGTACATTTACATATACAGTATATATACTGCATACTGAGGTACGGGATGAAGTATATTTGTGTACTGAGGCAAAGGATGAAGACAGTGTTTGAATCCATTCGCACAATTAAGGAGATATGGAAGAGTGATTAAGGACAAGATTACTTGTGTAAACAGGTTTCAACAACTGTAAAAAATCTAAGTGATTTGAGCAAGGTCAGATAGGAATTATGTGACAAAAAAAGAACAAACTCAGATCTCCTGCCAGTGTCATAGGTGCATGATTTTTTCCCTTATTTTCCCTTTTCATATTCTTTCCTTAATCTGAACACAACTCAAAGATAGGCTCATGTCCTTCCTTACCATTTAAGAATCTGTGACTGTTAACACCTTGAGCAAGGTGTCCCCAAGTTAATCCACTAACATCAATTGTCTGAAAAACTCAACACAATACCTACGATCAGCCAAACCAATGTTATGTTTGGCTGATTTGTGTACTAAATCAGCCAAAATTTAGTGTGAATGAATTAGTATACCACACAAAATGTAATGTGGATAAATTAAGATAACTTTCATATGTAAATTAATACTGACGGCTAAAACTTCAGAAGGTAAATGGCCTCACACTGCCAATTTGGTCTTCGCTGATGATTAACAAAAAAACTCTAATTTTTCATTACAAAATTCAATGGGCCCATATCACAACTTTCCACCCACATCTTAATCCCATTGCCACCCAAAAATACTACATGTGTATGTTCTCATGCAAAAACTAAAAGAAAATGCGGCTTTATATAGGATGATCTTTCTAATTACCACAAAGGTATCTTTCAGCATCATCAAGAGCCTTAATATACATCTATATAGCTCACTGTAGTACTCTGCAACTTCTGCCAATGGTTAGAGTGTAAGATAAACTTCAACAACTCATATACTCTGTATCAGTTATATTTGACATATAAACTTGACAATATGGCTGTAATTATACCATTTTGTATCAAGTTATATTACAGGATAATGTAAGTTTATTATCTAATTCCAAACAAGATTGTTTGAGTTCAGCAGCACTTTTTTCAGATTAATGGTAATATGAACTGAAGTCAGAATCTGAAGCTTTAATTCTATTAATTGCTAACTTGTACATCTTTAGAACTAAAGTTCTTAAGAATATAAAAATGCAACATTTAAAACCTGCATTGAAGGGACGCAAAACAGCATATTAATGTTTCAATGTTTGCTAAGAGACTGGGATCCAACTGCACTAGGCGCTGTATAAACACACTGAATTCCCACCTCCTCACCATTTCCAAACCAGTAGGTAACGAACTTTAAGTAGTGTTTCACAGAAGAAATGTCATTGTTGGAACATCTTTAAAAGAAGTAGAGAAGTATCGTTTTGTCAGAAAGTGAAGGATCAATTAAAAAGTACCTGGATGTACTCAGCAAAGGAGAAACCATTTTCCCAGAAACAGTCTGTTTCAAACTCTGTCAGGTTAAGTCTTACTTAATATTACACTCTGAAGAATAGAACAGATGAAATCTTTATTTCTGCTACTGGCCTTCACACCTATAACAAAACTGATGGTTTATTTATACCTCAAACATTAAAATAATTTCTTCAAAATGGCCAGTGTCAGACGGAATGGCATTCTAAGCAAAAAAAAAGGTAATTTGCTTCCAAATTAATGAATAAAAGGAACTGGACATGGTCCTGCAGTAACTATTTTCCACAGCAAAATTACAGAGCTCTTACTGTAAACTATAATATTTAGGAAGAAAATAGTTGCATATAAATAAAATTATTTATTAATTAACAATATGAAGAGATCCCATCATTATTAATAATTCTTGGTGTAAGAGAAAACTTGCAAAGTTAAATTCTCGTTAAGAGACTATGAAGCAATAAATTAATGAAACTGAACAATAAAAATCACACATCATACATTTGTCTTGTCTTTGTAAAGTTAAGTTCTGACAGGCAGAACTTTACGGGAAGCTAAGACAATTTTTCCGGTCCCAAGGGGAGAAAAGCAGAGCGTTACTCTAACAGGCATTCATTAACTTCATTAGTATAGCAGATTAGAACTAGTGCTTGTTTATCTAGTATCTATCTACACAACGAACAGCAGCCGTGTCCTTTACTTCATAAAGTGCTTTTGGAGCTGATTATAGCAACAGGAAAACCACAGTCCGTACTAGCTGAACTAGAAACAGTTCATTTTCATGGGAGAAAAGGGATGAGAGTAGTTCTTATACTCAATGCAAAAATGGAAACAGTACATATCAAACCATAATTCAAATCAATTATCTATTTAACACAGCATTAAATAACTTCCAAGATAGTATCGTGAAAAAAATCAGTCTAAACCATCAGTGATGGTTTTTGAAGTTTTCAGAGTAAGTGCATCTCTGGAGAGATCTGTTTCTATATTATTTTATTTTAGGGATTTATATCCAATCTGCCAGTGTATTTGAATACAGACCTCATAAGCCTTGATCATGTAGATTTTGCCTTCTGTTCCAACTGTTGTGCTATACAAAGTAATAACTTCCATATTTTAGAAGCCTGGTTAAATGCAGAACGTGTCTCTAAGTTGGTACTCACCAACATAGGAAGGTTCCAGGCAGAATGCAGTAACTTCACCTGCGCTCTGAAGAAGCAGATAAATTGCCAGCTACTTTCTGAATGACTTGGTGGTGACTTGAAATATTGCAGATGTTTCTGTATTTCTGGGCAGCACAAGGTACTTGAGGAAGGAGCTTTTCACAAAAGGAAAAGCTGCCACAGCACTTTGAACAGTGGACCATACCACAAAAAAACTCTGACTGGAACAGTGGGGGCAGAAATTGTTGTCTACAAGGTTTGATACCAGGCTCTTGTGATGTGTAAGATCTGCACTAGTGGAGTAAGCAGAAAAACAGAGAATAGTCAGACAGGATTAGCATTACGGGACATAGAAATGCATGCTGAAAATGCTCTCTTTTGCATTTAAGCTGTAACATGTCTTTTTCTCCCGAACTGCATGTACTGCACTGTTTTTAGAGGTTCAGTCCCAAGACTCTGGCTATAGGTAGTTGGTCAAACTGCTACAAGCCCAGGGCTATCCATTCATTGTGAAAGCGGAGGTTGTCAACTCTTACCCCATTATACACTTCTAAACCACTGTAATTACAGAGAAAAGTACAACACCCTTGCAGGCCAGCCTTGACTGCAACGGAGTAGTAATTAATATGAGATCAGTTATCACTACTCATCTGAGAAGCAAATTATGATTCTACCACAACTGAATTGATTACAAGCATCCATTCACATCCTGAATCATACCATGTGTCTGTATAATAGTATAGTGAAGTCTTAATTTCAGTTGCAGCCTTCAGGCACTATACTAATTGAACGACTAAATAATAATAATAAGGAACAAAAGTTTTAAAGAAACTTCAGCCTATACATTTTGCACCCAACATCCTGCAATTATCCCATTAATATGTGTAATTACACCCTCTGAAAATGCACTCAACCCCCTCATCCAGATTGTCAATGAAGATATTGAATGAGTCTGGCCCCAACATCAAGCCCTGGGGGACACCAGTAGTGACCAGTCACCAACTAGATGTGACTTCATTCACCACTTATCTCTGGGGTCTGCCATTTGGCCAATTTTTCACCCAGTGAGGAATACACCTATCCAGGCTATGAGCAGCCAGTTTCTCCAGAACGCTATGGGACAGTACCAAATGCTTTAACTAAAGTCCAAACAAACAATGTCCACAGCCTTTGTCTCATCAACTAGGTGGGTCATCTTGTCATAAGAGACCAGGCTGGTCAAGCAGGACCTGCCCTTCATAAACCCATGCTGACTGAGCCTGATTTTCCATTCCTTCACGTGGTCTGTGATCACACTCAGGATGATCTGCTCCATGATATTCCCCAGCACTGAGTTTCTGGGGTACTCCTTCCCACCCTTTCTGCATATAGGTGACACATTGGCCAACCTCCAATCTTCTGGAACTTGCTCTGTACACAATATGTAATACATATAATATCACATATATATATATAAATCCCATGTATATACACACATAAGTGACCTGCCAATATATGCATATGTAAAGATGCATCTTATCCTGAATATATTTAACATATTATTGTATCTTCTGTGTGAATTTCTCAGAAAAGCAATGAGCAAATAGCACAACAGTGGCTTCATAACTTGGTGCCACATCACCTATGCTCAGAATAAAGCCTGCTATATGCACAACCTTATGCATTCTGGGGCAATGCATGGCAGCTAGCTTTCTGCCAGGTAGCACTACCAGAACTATGTAGTATTTTTCCTGGGATATTGTTCTGCACTGACCACAAACTGAAGCACAAACTTTATGAGGAACAACTTCAACTACTTTGGAAATGGCACCATTCCAGCAGAACACACCCTGGAGTGCATTACAGCACTGCCTTGTAAACCCTTTTATTAATTTCATAATAGATGCTTAGAAATCAGACTTTTTGCAGGTGATAATTAAATAAAAAAAATCAAGGCAAAACAGATGTGTGATAAATTCTTGGCACTGGTCTAATTTAACTGAGTTTTAGCATCTATTTCCGGCAAGCCCAGCCCTGCTCCTGCTCTGGAACCCCCTCCAGTGCACATTGCCAGGGTTTCTCACTAAGCACTTCACCTCTCTCAACACTGCTTTTAAAGTTTCAGTTACCATTACAACATCTAAATGTGGAAAGGTTTAACACTTGATTTGGTTTTGTTCATGTTAAAAATCCACTGCTGCAGTTCACGATAAAAGTTTTTTAAAGATCCATAAACTTTTTATGCACTTTTCAGCTCCATACCAGCTCATTTTTCTTTGATGACATCAGTGCAGCAGTGACTTTCTATTGTGCTTCAAAAAGGGACTAAACTACTGAGAACATTCAATAGTTCCATAAAATAAGGCCTATATCCCAAAAGGAGAAAGTAAGTAAATCTCAATTCTCCTCCTTTCTCATCACCTTTCCAGCTGTCAAAAGAAGATTACAAATGTCAGAGCTTAAATGGCAGATCTAAAAACATAGTATCAGAAAATCTATAAATAAATCAGAGCTAGAACATGCATATGATCCTGTTAACACATCTCACACAAACGGGAGGCTACACAGTCAATTTGAAGAGAGTAACACTGTACTTTGTCCCTATAAATCTGATTTTGCTTTGAAAATCCCCAGTCTGTTTGAAGAGACCGATATTGGGCTTTATTCCTACAGACCGGGAAATCCCCACTCCAGAACACAGAGACCAATGAGCTTGCATTAGCCAGCTTCCTTCAGCCTAGAAAAGGACCTGTTTACTTGCTCTGCCCTGTGTCGGAGAATGAGGGAAAGAAGTGGATGAAGTCTAGAACTGTTTGCACTGGGCTAGACCTCCTGAGGATACCAATTCCACCACTCAGGATACCAATTCTAGCCACACAGGGCCACACGAAGGCCCTCTGAACACAGGTGACATGGTAGCTTCCTCTTTCTAATTCCTGCTGAGCAGTTGCAACCGGCAAAATTATAAGCCATGCCCAACACAGGTGATTTCCCTTCCGTTCAAAGTGACCCTTACACCCTGTGGCACTGCCTCGCTCAAAAGCATGTCTGCTTTGTTATGAGTTAGACTTCCAAGGTTACAGAGGGTTGGGATAAATTTCCCGAAGAATGGTATAAGCCACTTTTATTTGTCATATAAGGAAGTGTGTAACTAGATGCCATGTCTCTACTAAGGTCTGTCTGGTTTGGCTTGGGAGCAGGACCATAGCCACTTACACAAACCACTAAACCCCTGACCTTCATGAACCCATCGAAAAGCATAGCAGTGTCAGAAGCTCAGACAACTCCTTACCCTGCTGCACTTTACTATCCCAGACATGACATAGATCAGGATTGCTCAGTAGGATATATTTTCTAGCTTTGGATATTAAAGGTTGCTACATTTAAACCAGAAGTAAAATTAAATTCAGGCTGCACTTTGGATTACAAAGTTATTTGCTATTAAATTCATAACAAGCTGTACATAAGGCCACCCCGATTCCTCTGCTGGTCATCTCCTCCGCATTGACACACAAATGTCATGACTGCAGGCACCTATCACAGTCCAGGAAGGGATTTCACATGATCCCCATCCACGGGAGCCTGTTTTTGATGAGGGAGGAAAGTCAGAAGAGACAGTGAGCTTGTGGGAACATGTCTCCCATATTAACCTGGCTCATCCGGTATCAATGTCTATGAATTACAGAAGCTAAGGGAAAGAACAAAGAGAAACTGCACAAAACCTAGTTATTTTAACAATCTGTTTTGCACAGTAATTAATCTGATCAGCCCTCTAAGGGGCTCCAACGATCTTAAGGTAAACTTAATTCACTGTAATTGAATTAAAAACTATTGAGCTAAAAGTTACAATGCCTAGCAAGAAGGATAAAAAATATCCCTGTAAAACCTCCAGACTTCTTAAAGCAAGCAGGCTACTAGTAGAATGCAGAAGCCAAGCAGTAGAACAAGAGGACATGCACTGCAGAAATGACAGAAATCAGAAGATACCAGAAAAAATAATATGTTTATTTTGATCCTTCAGTCTAGATTTTAATGTCTTAAAATGAACCATAGTGTTATGTTCAAAGGTGAATGATAGTATTTTTCAGGGGTATGCTATGCACTGGATAGAGCTGTCAGCTTGCTTTCTTTACAGCAAAAGGCTGAAGTGAGTTCTAAACTAATGACTGTACTTCCCGCTCTTTCAGGCAGAACAGAAATGGTCTATTTTGAAAAAGGATTTTTACAGCACTTATAAAATAAACAATTTATGCAACTGCATTAGTACTTTTTGTATTCATGACTATATACTACGATTTTCATGTATACATATGTCTTCACCTTGAAACAATTCAATGACTTGTTCATGTGAACATGTGTGGCCTGTGGATTGCCTGTGAACTCTTTGTCCTAGATACTGTTTTGATTACTTGCAATTCATATTTTTCTTTCTGCAACACTTGATTAATCACCTCCATCTCATGTTATTGTTCTTACTTGCTGACTGGATGAACCCCAAAGAACTTTCATATTCACATGCTTGGGACAAATATCCATAATTACATACCTTTGCATGATTATCTGTTACTTTTTCTTTTCTATGGAACATTCCCTCCATTAAACATTTACTATTAGGAGCACTCAAAGTGAATAAAAAGCCATGTGAAAACTGAAAAGGCATTCACAGTACTCTTCTAATGAATGCTCAAAATCTCTTATTTTTAAACTGCAGCATCAGTCTAGAGAATAGGTAAACAAACAAAAAATAACTTTAGAATGCTACCTAGAACACAAGTACATCAACAGCTTCTGTACCATCATGCTATGTGTAAGAAAATATTCCACAACAAAGAGGAAGCTTTTCTGTAAAACTGGAAAAACAATTTCCCTGGGGATTTTTCCTTTCAAATAGAAAAGAAACCCCAGAATTTTGCATAATCTCACCCCCCCCCCCCAAAAGCAGACAGTAGCTATTACTTTTACTAAAATTATTACTAATCTTATAATCACAAATACAGGCTCAATGGCTACTTGATTTGTCAGGAGAATGAGAAAAGATAAACAACTCAAAAGTGTTCTGAATAAAAGGCAATTTAGCAGAAATACACTGTTTCCTTGAATGCTCTTTTGGCTATGAGCAATAATGCTGCCACAAAAATCTGGTTTGCATCATCTAAATGCTTGAAAAAAGAACACATAATTTAGGAAAAAAACGATGGCTGCCACTTAGCCATAAAGAGCAGCGCTAGTGTTAGAAATAGCTCATCTATGATATTTTTGTTCATGTTCTGGGTTTTTTCAGCAGTAGAAGTAATTACTGAGGTTTGTGAGGGCAGTGTTTAGGGCTATTACCCTTTAAACGCTGTACACAAACACCAAGCCTGACTCCAGGAAGGTTGAATGTGGCCACAAGTCGGGCTGTAGCCACATCCTTGCCTTCAATCCACCAAGGAGCCCCAGTGATTTCATGAGAAGTAAAGGCTGCACTCAAGAAAAAGTGTTGCCTTTGATCCAACTTCTTGTCTGTTGGAAAGAAGCATTCTTTTACACCTTCTATGATAATTTTATACAGAATACTTCTCATGGGCTCAGCAGTAGCAGTCATTTTTCTCCTTCATAGTAGCTGGTGCAGCGCTGTTTTCGATTTTGGGCCTGGAAACAGTGCTGATAACACCAGTGTTTTCAGTTACTGCTTGGTAATGTTTAGTCTGACCAAGGACTTTCTGAGTCTCATGCTCTGCCAGGAAGAAGGAGAAGCTGAGAAGAAGCAGAGACAGGACACCTGACCCAAACTGACCAAAGAGGTATTCCATACCACAGCACGTCATGCCCAGGATG